>PVJC01020223.1:0-29393 GCA_004026665.1 Murina feae
AGGTGATGAGTGTTAACTAAACTTATTGTGGTAATCACTTCACAATATATACACACATCAAGTCATTATGTTGTACACCTGAAACTAATACAATGCTATATATATATGTCAGTTATATCTCAGTAAAACGGGGGAAATTTTGTTGAATGGCTACACCAATAAAATAATTTATAGATTGTTTATTAATTTGGGAGATTATTTTTAACTGAGGTATGATTTATCCTATACAATAAAAGGGTAATATGCAAATAGACTGAACAGCTGAACAACCGAACAACCAAAGTGAAATACTGTAATGATATGCTAAGGCTGCTCAACCACTCACTATGACATGCACTGACCACCAGGGGGTAAATGCTCCAACCGGTAGGTTAGCTTGTTGCTGGGGTCCGGCTGATTGGGATTGAGTGAGATGGGCTAGACATGCCCTGGAGCCCTCCCATGGTCCCTCCCTGGCCTGATCCGTGGGATCCCTCAGCCAATCTGGGACTCCTTGGGAGATGTCAAAGAGCCAGTTTCAGCCTGATCCCACAGGCTACTCCCCTTGGGAGGGTGCCAGATGCAGGGCTCATGGCCGGTGAGGGCTGCTGCAGTAGCACAAACCTCTCCTGACCGGGGCTAATTGGGTGCAAGCCCACAGCAGGCACAGTGGGGCCCGGATGAGCAAGAGCAGCAGATAAGAGCTGCAGGTGACAGCCAAAAACTGCGGGTTTTGGCCCAATCCCTGCAAGCTACCCAGAAGGACCCCATCTGTACACGAATTCATGCACTGAGTCTCTAGTATACAATAAAATTCATACTTTTAAGTGTATAGTTTGATGAATGTTGACAAATGTCTACAGTCAGATCACCACCACCACCATCAGCCCCCAAAGGTTCTTTCATGTTTCTTTGTGGTCACATCCCCTCCCCATAATCCTAGTCCATTGATCTGTTCTCCATCCTTACAGTTTTGCCTTTCCTAGAATGTCACATTAATGGAATCACATTTCTTTCACTTGGCATAATGATTTTGAGAGTCAGCTATGTTGTTGCATGAATTAGTAGTTCATTAATTTTCATTGCTGTATATAGTATTCTGCTGTATAAATGTCCCAAAAATTTTTTTTTCATTCTTCAATTGATATTTGGATTGTTTTAAGCGTTTGGCTATACTGACTAAAGATGCTATGAACATTCACATGTAGATCTTTGTGTTGGCATGTCTTTTACTTATTTCTCCTGAGTAAATACAAGTGGATTTGCTTGGCCATATAGTAAGTATATGAAAAACCTTCTAAGAACCTGTTAAAGTATTTTCCAAAGTAGCTGTATCATTTTAGATTGCATCAGAAATGCATGAGAGTTCCAGTAGCTTTATGTCCTCGCCAGTGCTTGATATTGCCATTCTTTTTCATTTCAGTCTTACCCGCTGTGACTTTAATATCTGCCTGATGACTGATGTTGAGTATCTTTACAAGTGCTTATTGGCTACAGATAGCTTCTTTGATGACCAAGTATCTCTTGATGGAAATAAAACAACATCACTCCTTTAGATTTCTCCAGTGTATTTTGACTAATATTCAAAACAGACAAAATAGTTTCTCAGTTTCCTCTATTCTGCACAGACCATTTCCTAAGATGACTACATACTTCCTTGACTGGAAATCAAGTTCTTAACCATTTTCTGGAGGAGACAACTGAGGCATGTTGTCTACACCAATCAACTGTGAGCTTTTCTTTTAAAAATTAGGTCTGTGTTTTGTTTTCAGTTTTCTATCTCCTTCCTCTCTCTCAGGGGTTACCACGTTGCTATTGCACCCGAGCTTACCTACTATGGCCCACCCTACCCGCCACTATAGTCTGCTGTGTATAACCAGCCAAAAGCTTCTGTGATGGTTTTAGAAATAAGCACAAATAACTCTGAGTAAAGACCTGACAGCATCTCCATGAATTAAGCCCAAGGGACCTGATGACATACCCTTGATGACATAGACTTATATCCAGGTCAGGGCTCTGCTTCAGAGACAAAGTCCTTAAGAAATGGCTTTGGGATCAGTGAAGAAAATCTCCATCACAATTTCCAAACACACAGAAAGTTTCAGGGGACGTACTAACCCCCTCTGATGCGTCCCTGAAGGAGCCAGTTTTTCCTGGTCTACAGTCATAAATGATAACAAATAAATACTACCATGTTTGAGGCCAGCAAATGGGGACAGGAATGCTCCAGCGCACTGGCCTACATTAAGTCCCCAGCTTTCCTTTCAGCTCATTTTGACAGCACACCTCCCTCTGGTAGAAAGCCTCCTGCTCACTGAAACTCTGGTAGAAGAAGAAACACAGGCACCCCTCTCGCCTGAGAGCCTCCACCGCTTCTTGCAATGGTGGCCTCCATGCTCTGAGCCAGTTTCCTCTGCATAAAGAATAATATGACCATGGCAGACCGGCTCACAAGGAAGCCTGGTTCAGCAGGAGCCCATGGCAATCTCACACCAAGACAGAAAGTTCCTATGAAGAAAAACAACAGCAAAGGCCCAACACCCCTTTCACTGGACCAAAATAGGACAAGTATCTCGTGGTGAGAATGGGGTGACACTGCACGCTGCCTGGATGGAGGAAGCCAGAGGAAGGAGGACAGACACACATGTCGAGCAGGGAGGAGGCAAAAGTCTCCAGATAAGCAAAGGTGAGGAAGAGACTCAAAGTCCAAAGAATAAATGAAGAAACAGTAACACTGGGTGTGGTTGGAAACCTGTGTATATAAATATAGTTTAAACCTGGGCATCTTATTGGGGCAGAGGCAGCTACAATGTCTTATTTCAATCTTGAGTTTGGAGTTGGCAAGCCTTTCCATGTAACTTCAACTTCCTTAGACCCACTTCGGTATTCCTTGTTCATAAAAAGAGATGCCGATTACGTACTTCTCACCTGTTTACTGCATCTTCTCTGATAGCATCTTTCCTAATAGAATTTTTACCCAAGCCCAAGTACCTCGATAGTCTAAGATGGTAGATCATCTGCTCAAAGGAAGTGCCTGCCCATTTGATTTACTTCTAGACGTATTTTCTGAGGATCTTCTGTATTAACAACTAACCTTCAGAAGGTGAAAAGGTTACCAGACTCTTCTCAGAGTGAAAACCTCAAAATGCCCTTAGGGCCCTAAGAGGTTTGGCTCAGTGGATAGAGTGCCAGCCTGTGGACACTCAGGTCCCAGGTTTGATTCCGGTCAAGGGCATGTACCTTGGTTGCGGGCACATCCCCAGTAGGAGGTGTGCAGGAGGCAGCTGATCGATGTTTCTTTCATTGATGTTTCTAACTCTCTATCCCTCTCCCTTCCTCTCTGTAAAAAATCAATAAAATATATATATTTTAAAAAATGCCCCTAGGATCAACAGTTTCAATGAGGGGAGGGCAAAACAACCTCCTTAGCTTGTTTTGTGTGTTTTTTCTCCCTTATACAAAATTAGCATGAGCAAAAAGGAGAGAAGCTATTCCCACAAAGAGTGAATTTAGCAGCTTAATCTGCCCCTTCAGCCTGTACTTCTGTGTCTCTAATTTCATCAGGTTCTCTTGTGTAGACCCATTTTTCTGTAATTATTTTTGTAATGTGATTGAAGTTCTTTGCATCATGTGGCTCCCCCCTCAACTATTTTATATTCAATCAACCAACAATTAATTTTAATAATATTACAAATGCTAATCCATCTGCACTTCCTTGCCTCATCTCTAAACTGTGAGAAGCCCTAATTTCAGTAAGAATAACATTTCATCATAGTTCTTCTATTGAAATAATAACTTTCCTCAATTTTCTAAGGTAACAATATTAATAAACAAGAAAGTTAGACCTCACCATAGACTATGTAATATGTTAATAATATCCCCCCAAAGACCAGTCATTAAAAATTACTATTGTTACCTTCTAACAGCTAACTGAAAGCTTACTATGTGCCAGGAAATGTTCTTGTCTCTTATAAGAAATGCCTAACAACTCTAAAGACTACTAGGCACTATTAGCCCAATTTACAGGTCAGGAAACTGAGGCTCAGAGATGTTAAGTAATCTAAGATCTCAAGAACCTTGAGATTGGAAGAGCTAAGATTTGAAAATAGGATTGTCTGTCTCCAGAGCCCAACCTCATAAGGCTATGTCATATCTATTTGTTTTATTTTCCTCTCTCCTATGTCTCTCCTATAATGCTTATCTCTCTTTTCCCCTAAATTCATGAACTTTCTCAAAAAAAACCTTATTGAAAATCTACTATAATATACACTAGGCAGGAGGCTAGCTGCTGTAACACTCCTGAATTGCACTAAGTTAACTCCCATCTCTTGTAACCAGGTATCAGCATCCAGGTGCCAGCACTGAACCCCCATTTGTAGGCTGAGGGAGGTGCTCAATGTTTGGACCAATGCGACCTTAGGCCAGAATGGTGCACTTCTAGGCCTCTCCTCTGTGACTTGATGAGAAGTCACCCTTGCTGTGAGTTTAACTCTACTCTTGTGCATTCCAATAATCAGTTCTGCTCCTGCCCCACACCTGAGTCCATCTGGGAACACACTTATTATTTCAGTTCATCAACAACCAGTGCTCTGTCTTGCTTTTGCCAGACCCCATTCATGGAAGATTTTCCTCACTAGGACATAAGTCCTATAAGGGTAGAGTTTGGTACCTAACTGCTCACTGAAGTGTCCCAAACTCCTAGCACAGTGTCTGGTACACAGTATGGCCTTGATAATGGTTCCTTTTTGAAGAGACTAGGGATCTTTTATTTTATTTATTTATTTATTTAATAACTTTATCATTCTTTTTTTTAATTTTATTGATTTTTTACAGAGAGGAAGGGAGAGGGATAGAGAGTTAGAAACATCAATGAGAGAGAAACATTGATCAGCTGCCTCCTGCACACCCCCTATTGGGGATGTGCCTACAACCAAGGTACATGCCCTTGACCAGAATCGAACCTGGGCTGGGACCTTTCAGTCCGCAGGCCGACGCTCTATCCACCAAGCCAAACCGGGTAGGGTGAGACAAGATCTTTTAGCTGAATCCCAGGCTAATAGCCACACTGCTTCCCTCCAGATTTCCTGATACTTATTCCCTCTTTCCAGTCTTAGCACCATCTAAGCAGAGTTCTTGGGATACCCGACAAGCTGCCTGGATCCTCTAATGCCAAGTGATTATGAAAACGTGGTCTGTTGCTGTAATTTTCAGACTGTATACCTGCGCTGCCAGACTAGGCCTTCTGGCAGCACCTGCAAGGTGTGTTGGCACACACCTGCTCACGGGCGGATTTCCAGCCCCTCCCAGCCTGCCACATTTGGCAGTGTTAATTGGTCTTTGCCTAGCTATATCTAGAAATATTTTATACAGTTATGTACAGAAATCATGTAAAATTTACATGTACAGACTTATGTTCAAGGATGTGACAGAAAGAATTTGAAAAGTAAGATTATTAAATAAAGCATAGCAGATACACACAATGAGATTAAATTTTGCATTCAAAACATTATAAAGGATACTGATGATATGAAAAAATATTTTATAGGTTATCATATTTTACATGTAGTATTATCCTACCTAGGGGAAAACATTGTTTAAGACCAGTGTAATAATGAATGATTAAGGTTTTTCATTAATTTTCCACATATCTTTAAATTTGGACAACAAGCTTTTATTAGTTTTATATATAGAAAAAAACTTAATTCCTTGCTGCAAACATGTCCTAAAGCAGATATGACTGTGGCTCGACAAGGCTTGACTCAAGCTTCTCAGCCATTAGGATCTAAATTACTAGCCTATGGTTGTCAGTAAACCTTATTCAATAAAACAAGATAAGCACAATTTAAATGATAATTGACTTCCATTTTATTTCAGGCTAGTGAATGTATCCACAGCTTAAAGCCTGGTGGCACAGCACACAGCTCAGGTCTTGTGCCATGCTAGACTATGAGCCTTGTTAATTACACTTACCTTCAATTCATTCATTTCTCCTGAAAGGCTGTGGCTCCCTGAGGATATTTCTGGAATGCCTACACAGAGCCTACATGGGCCTGGAGTACTTCAGATGTATACTGAGAAAATTGTTTTTTTTTTAGAGTGTACATAATTGGTTCCAAAGCAGTTAGCTTCTTCCAAAGTTACCATGGAAACTTTGAACTGATGTGATGAAAATTGTACCTTACCTCTGTGGTCTTCTTCCCCCAAACCTAGTCTAATTATGAGAAAAAAATATCAGACTATTGACAAGCATCCTAAAAATACATTATCGGTACTCCTGAAAAAATGTCAGTGTCATCAAAAACAAGAAAAGTCTAAGAAACTGTCATAGCAAGAGAAGCCTTAGGAGACATGACAACGAACTGTAATGTACCCTGGATGGGATGCTGGAACAGAAAAAAAGACATTAGGGGAAAACTAGGGAAGACCAAATAAAGTAACAACCTCATTTAATTGAAAAACAAAAACATGGAGGCTCACTGAGAAGCCACCATTTCCTTGTAGGTCAGCTTGGCCAAAGGAAAAAGACTGAAGGCATTGGCAACAATGATTAAATAATCCACTCCATCACTTTCACCCACACCTCATTGGCTGCAACCAATGACCCTCACCCACCCACTAGGGGACATGTGACCCCATCCTGTGTCCTGAGTGGATGAACAGTAATACAGAACTACTGGATGAACAGTAATAATGACTGCCAAGGCACTTGCTTTTCATCCTTTTGAAATGGAAACTTGGTTCACTTAAGCTTTATTCTGAAGATTCTTTGGAGTCAACCTGTAGATTGATGGCGCCGTGACTGACTGAGCATGCTGCATGATTTCCATACAGAAATTATTCCTACTGCATCTAATTTTTCCTTGCTCCTCCAAATTCTCCTGTGTATCATAATTAGAGCTCCTAGTGCTTTCCTCCAATGATTCATTTTGTTTGATCTCAAACCCAGTGTAACATCACAACCAAGTCAGCTAAGAGTTGTTTGGGGGCTTATTCGAAAGGCACAAATGAGTTTAAATGCCTCTCTCAGGTGTTTCAGAAAATGCAAATGGCAACCTCTTTTTCACCAGAACCTGCACAACCAGTTTATAAACCAAGGTTTCAACATACCTTGTCGGAGCAGAAATTAACATTTCAAATTGAGTGTGTTTTTTCCTTCCTCTCCCATCACTCAACTCAATTCTTAGTCTTTGTCTTTTCCTGGAAATAGTACTATTTTATATTTCATCTGCCCCACACCCTTCCCTCTGAAAAAATACAAACAAAAAAGCCTCTAACCAAACAATTTTCCTTTAATGCCTGAATCTTGACTGTTGGCAGTTTGAGAAGTTAAGCATATGAATCTCAGTGGCCAGTTCTGGCAACCTCCTCCCAAAGGACATGACTTGACCTTGAGATTGTCTGTAAACTCTAAAAGTTATCCGTCTCTTTCAATAAACAAGTATTCTTTATATTCATTACAGACTATGAAACAGCCACAAGAAGGTCTTGCTTCTGTGTAGGAGTTTTCTGGTGATAGTGGTAGGGTGTGTGTGTGTGTGTGTGTGTGTGTGTGTGTGTGTGTGTGTGTGTGTGTATTCATGTTCCCTCTGCCCAAACACAGCAGTTTTTATGGCAGAAACACAGTATGGTCATTTAATGATGAAAACTGTGTAAATCACACCCAGGAAAGAAATTACTGATGGCCTTATCTCAGTGAATTATTGGATGATCAGACCTCTCAATGTATTTGCACAGCCTAATTGCCCCCAAATCAAATCACACCAAGATTCCCACTGTTTAACCCGCTAGCTGTATTTTTCTTAAATCATTTCTTTTCATACCAAGATTAAGAAATTCTCATTTGACTCTTCCTGCTTGAAACTATCCCTACTTAATTATGACAAATTCACTAAAATGGTTTAGGATTCTTAGCTTTGCAAAAATTATGGATTCTATTTTCTAGAGTGAGGGGATTTAACTCTTTGTATATTTACAAGCTAGCTGCCTAAAGGACCAGATCAATTTAGGAATTGCTGAGATTACTAACTCATCTGTACATATGTCATGTACTTTGGCCCAGGCTCCAACAACATCAACACTTTTCCTAAATTGGTGTTCCCAATCCCTTTATTAGAGATAATGAATTCATTTCATGGCTAGGAGCAGATAATGATTTCCATGGAATCAACTGATATGAATCAACCACCATGGAGTTGGGAATTTGTCTTAATTGTATACTTGTTCTTGAATAAAACTACTGCTTCCATTTTTACTTACCCAAATGATTTTCATTCTTACCTCACTCATCAACTTGTCATTTGGAGAACAGGAGCTATTTCCTGTCTTTGTTTGGAATTCTGGCTGCAATCCAGGCACCATTTTCCAGTGAACCCTGCAATGTCTTGGTTTGTGACCACCATCCTCTTCCTTTGTGACATTACACATCACTAGTAGAAGAACTTAACACAATAGAAGGCAGTAGGCTGTTGGTTAATGAACAGCAAGCTGCTATGTTTAGGTGAAAGTACCCTAAGTTATTTTAATTTGCCACATGGCAAAAGAGTGTGCTTGTAGTTAAATCTTAGGCTTATGAAGAAAGCCCCAGAAACAAGTACATAAGAGTTACAGATTTTGAATGAACCGTAAAGAGCTAAACGGAGCACCCAGTCTGGCAGGGAAGGAACTTAACCTTTGCTCTCACCTGCCACCCCAAAGCTGATTTCCCTCATCAGAAAGGAGAAAATACCAGAGGAATTGGTTTGTGGTGAAGGATAAGAAAAAGGTCAAAAAATAAAAGTGGACTCTTATTTCCTAGAAGCAAGATAAAAATTTTGAGGTTTTCTTCACCATGATTGTTTATGCATTCAAAAAATGAATGTGCTATTAGTTTTTCTAGTTCTCTAGCATTGATATAGGTGCTAAGAACAAAGTACTCATCAAACAGACTCTTTATGCTCAAGGAACAGTCTAGTGGAAAGATACTGGGATGGATGGATGGATGGATGGATAGATGGATGGATGGATGGATGGATGGATGGATGGATGGATGGATGGATGATGGATGGATGGATGGATGAAGAGTGATATGGAAAAAAAGTAAGCACAGAAAGGAGAACAAGGAATGGGTTCTCTGATAAAATGACATCTGAGCAGAGATCAGGAGGGAATGAAGGAGCAAGTGACAGGTGTGTCTGGAGGAGAGGATTCCAGGCAGATGAAAAGCAGGTAGAAAGACAATGCAGTCAGTCTGTGCTTGGCATGACTAAACCATTAATTACTCTATAAGCTTAACAACCCAAGCAGAATTGAGTCACTATAGAAAATACCTACGTGTTTAAGTCTCGAAACATTGATTTTACCCTATTTTACAGGAAAATCCTTGAAAATATGTTATGTGGTCCTCTGCCCTGTTAGAGATACGGTTCAAAATTAAATCTTTTCTGATGACTCCCATTGTATCATCCTTTACTAGTGCACGTATTAAGCACATAAACTATGGACCACGTTCTACTTATTCTTCTCATTATTCAAATCTAGTCTTTATGATTCTTGATGGCCTTGTCTCAGTGAAGTATTGGATGATCAGACCTCTCAATGTATTTGTACTGCTAGTTACTTAGAACACTATGATGAGCAAAGTAGGCAAGTCTTTGCCCTCATGGAGCTTACCATCTGATTTGGGAGAAAGGCATTATTCAACAAATACATATCACTATAATCTAAGTTCAGTGCCCTGAATGTGTGGGGGCCATGAGAGTGCATAACAGGGACTGGAATCTTCTGGAGGATGAGCAAAGGGTTTGTGAAGAATTGATATAAAGGAGTTAATAAGAGAAGAGGATTCCAGAAAGCAGGAATAGCATGTGCAAAGGCCCTGAGGTAAGCAGGAACAAACTAGGTTTGCTGTATTAAAAGAAAGTAATGTGTCTGGATCCCAGAGAGAGAGGGAGAATACAATAAAACTGAGTTTGGAGAAGGAGTCTGTAGTCACATCATGCTGGATGTTCTCGGCTAAGTTTGGTCATGATCAAAATGGGAAACTATGTGAAAGGTTTCAGGCAGGAGAGAGGCATAGTCAAATAAGCATTTTCATATATCTCGCTGGCTGCATATTGGGAACCCAGGGGCTGCGGGGACAATGTCAGGGGACAATCCACTGCAGATGCTTGGATGAGAGATGCTCCCTGCCTGGACTAGGATAGTGGTAGGATAGACAGACAACAGAGAAGGGAATCAAAAAGCATTAAAGAAGCAGAGTCAGCCAGGCTTGGTGATGGATTCAAATTCAGGAGACTAAGATGTCCTAGGTGACTCCTACTTGGATTTTACAGTCATCGTGATGCCTTTCACCCATTTGTTGATTTTCTGGAAAAAGTGACAAGACATCCTAGCTCAGGCACCAAGCACACAGGGCACCAAGCACTTTGGCAGCCAGGCTGGTTCTAAGTGGTCTCTGGATCCCTGGGAGTCAAGTTCTTAGTGCCCCACAGAGCTGATCCTCCACTGAGATGGGTCTATTCTCCTTAAAAATTTTTAAAGGGAAGCCAGCAGGCTATATTAGACTCGGATAAATGACCTCCTGCTCCACGAAACTTTTGTTTCAAGGCCACTGGTAAGGCACTTTGCTGGTCACACCGACTAAGAAAGCGGCAAATTGGATGAGTCATTAGGATTTTCTTTTCAGGAGAGCAAAGCACCTAAATAAAGATCCTCGAATTTAGCATATAATACCAAGGAGTCATCTGAGCAGCAGCAGCAGCAGCAGCCTGGGAGAACGTGAAGTATGGCATTTGGGTCTGAGAGGGGAAGTTAGAAACTAGAGAACTGCTCTCACAAACAAAAAGCCCTTATAACAGCCTGTCCTGGATGAAACAGTAATGAGAGGACAAAGAGAACAGCCGTCCTCCTCTTCACACCAAGGAAACTCGGAGAAGTGACTTCTTAAGGAGGAGCAGGTGAAAAGAGGAATTTTAGTGTCAAGAGTGACTGCTCTTCCTCTTCGCTGGAAATAGCTAAGAGTCTAAATCACTCACGAGGCCCTAGGAAAGGAGGGGCTTATAAGTGAGCTTGAAACCAAACAGTGCTGCATAGATTCTTCTAGGCTCTTCTAAGAAACCTCATGGACTTTATTCATCTTCAGGTCATGGTCACTGTTCATGGTCACAAAAGTTTAGGATATTAACTGCAGTTTATTTGTTTTTTACATAAATCTAACATAAACACAATTTCTCTCCTTGACCATAGGTTAAAAAAATAAAGCAGGGGGTGGGGGGCGGGGGGCGACCTTTCCTAAACCTTAAATGCTTGTCTGTATTTCCAAACCAGGTTGGGGGTAGGGGAGAGTGGGAGGGACGAACATACTGCCCTATATTAAGTAAAGGCAAGAAGCCACAGAGTTACTTATATACTTTTAAATATATTTTTACTGATTTTAGAGAGGAAGGGAAAGGGAGAGAGAGATAGAAACATCAGTGACGATGAGAGAAAATCATGGATTGGTTGCCTCCTGCACACCCCAACTGGGGATCGAGCCGTAACTTGGGCATGTGCCCTTGACCAGTAATGGAACCTTGAACGTCAGGTTTATAGGTCGATGCTCATTCACTGAGCCAAGCTGGCCGGGCGAGCCCCCAGACCTCTTGATGGGGATGGGCAGTTACAGGCTCCTTTATTCGGCATGGTGGGCACAGCACTTAGGGTCCCAAATGCTTTGCACAGCTGACAAAAATGTCCTTTAATTTTGAAATCAAAAGAAAACAATGCACTGTTAGGCCAAAAAATGTTTTGATATATAATATTAATATATGTATTTGTCTTTATACCAAAGCGGTTGTGTCATCTGATTTTAAATGTTTTTATGGAGTATGGGGCTCACGAGCGTTACACTGCGCCTGGAGTAGTCTCTCATCTGTGTCATGCAGGTAAGCCTCAGGACACAGGTGACCATGATGGTTCTCAAAGGACGGCAGTCCACATAGCACCGTGCTTTGGTAGAAAAGAGCAAACTTTTTTAATTTGAAAAGTATGTATTTTAAAGTGACATTGAAAATAAAGGATTTCCCAGTTACAGGAGCAAGAAAGCTTCCTTTTTGAAAATTAAATAATTCGGCCTGACTGGTTTGGCTCAGTGGCTAGAGCATCGGCCTGAGGACTGAAGGGTCCCAGGTTCGATTCCGGTCAAGGGCATGTACCTTGGTTGCGGGCACATCCCCAGTAGGGAGTGTGCAAGAGGCGGCTGATCGATGTTTCTCTCTCATCGATGTTTCTAACTCTCTATCCCTCTCCTTTCCTCTCTGTAAAAAATCAATAAAATATATTTTTAAAAAAAGAAAAAAAAAGAAAATTAAATAATTCTATGAAAAATATTTTTAAAATACTTAGATGTGCGAGAAAAATTAGACAAAAAATATAAAATAAAAGTCATGAGATAGGTATACAAATGACTGAACCTTGGGAAACACTAGGTTCAGCGAAGTCATCCTAAAAGGTTTCCATACAGAGTTTCAGGTACCTTCATCTCTCAAAAAAAAAACAACAGTAAAATATTACCAGATTTTGCACCACTAATCTAATAGGAAGATTTAAAAAAAACACTTGGATACTAGTTTGATGGCTTAATTCCATTTTAAATCATATGTCATAATATTTTTCGGAATTAGGGGGTCACACTGTTAAGAGAGCAAGAAACCTTTGTTGGTTGGGACAAAGCATCTCCTTTGAAATGATCCTATATAAGTCTCACATGGTTGGGCGAAGCCAGATCATGGATAAAGATCGCTCACAAGAATAAGACAGTCATTTAAAAAATGAGATCAGCAGTCCAGTCCTACAGCTGGGATACTTTCATAAGGGTAAGATGGCCCCAGGGCATAAAGTAATCACTCCAGGGATTCCAAAAGGCAGCATCGCACAATTAGATTGTTCATCCTTGTTCAATACACAAATTTGACACATCTTCCCCAAAATGTCTGTCTGAGGTCCTGTCAAAACATGATAATGGAACATCAGAAAAAATATTCAGGCCCAGTATGTCTAACATTCCAATAATCCATTCCACTGCAGCCGTGGATATAAAGAAGGGATTTTCCCACTGACACTTGAAATCAACCCATGCTCCCATGCTTTAGTTCCCCAGAGCACAGGTTAGTTGTTGAATCAAAAGCAGCTGGTGGCATCCAGAACCTTCTAAATACATCTTCTAGCACTTCCTTTTCCTTTGTATTTCTTAGAGTTAAAGCAAAAAGAAGAAACTTATCTACTCAGAAAGATGGTTTTATGTTGTCTTTAATGGGCAATGACATTTTCCCCAGGGAGCTGAAGAAGGGTTGCCCAAAGGAAAAATACTCTGCATTTCTCATGAACATTTAGGAGAACTGCAAGTAACACAAAGAATACAACATTACAGCAAAGTTTTTTGAGGAGAGTTAATAAGAGTCTCATTCACCTCTGCCAATATCAGCTATACCATCATCCTTTACCTAGTATTTGCATAAAATATTGCAGCTCATGATAAGCAGAATCAGGATTTGAAGTCAGGCATTCTGAGACTAAAATGCATGCTCTTAACCCCAGTATAGAAAGGATCAAGGGGAAAAAAATGATATATACGTACTATTTTTTGTAATATTTTAAGCAATAAAAAAAGGTCATTTCAAAAAAAAAAAAAAAAAAAAAAAAAAAAAAAAAAAAAAAAAAAAAAAAAAAAAAAAAAAAAAGCACCTGGAACAAAGATGATGGTCAAAACATATTTTTGAATCAGAATCTAGATGAATAACTGGACTGTTTGATCCAGGATTCTGAGGCATTTTCTGGGGCTACTTTATAGCTAATCTTAACTCACAGAATGAAAAATTTCTTTAGAACATCTGAAGAAATTAGGGGACTGCATCTGATAAGGCCATATTCAAATATTCTCGTAGGTTAATTTTACTCCTTGTTGAAATTCAATTAGGATGAAAAAAATCAACTATTACAATTTTAAAAGCAAGATGAAGTGAAGATTTCCATCCACAAAGTTTAAAATTCTGTTGCCAAAAAAAAAAAAAGCAATATCCAAACAAACTCAATCCTTTAACTAGCTAACATTTTTTGAGCTCTCATTTTATTCTTGAAATTCTTCTAAATGCATTTCATATATTATCCCATTTAAGCCTTATGAGGTAGATACTTATTATTCCTTTTTTTTTTTTCAATAGAAGAACTAAGGTACAGAGAGGTTAGGCAATTAACCTTAGGTCGAACAGCTAATAAGTGCCATGGCCAAGATTCTGGAACCAAAGGATCTAATGCCAAATCTTATGCTCTTAACTGCTTCTGCTTCCAATAATAATAACTACCATTTACTGGACACTTTTATAATGTCCCATATATCCTTTATGCACATTATCTCATTTTCTATTCCCAACAACCATAAAAAGAGTACTTATATGTACATGTGTGCATATGAATGCATGCAGATAGAGAAGCAGACATGTGTATATGTGTTAATAATTCTAATCTTCCATCTGATTGCTATAAAACATTTGACAAATCTCTCAACCCTTGAAAAGAGGCCAAATTAGATACTCTGATTAATCATATGAAGTACTCACACAAAAACTGCATTATGTATCAGCCTTCTCATATTTCCACTTGGCATTTTGATTTAATCACCATTTTGAAAAGAAATTTTATTTATTCTCATGTTCTTTTCTTCATTTTAATATAAAATATAACAGCATCAGAGAAGGTCCTACAATATCTTGAAGGACAAAGCTTTAGGATTATCACTAAATTTATAAAAGTTCAAAGGAAAATTTCCTGTGCATAACAGCAGTCAAATGTGTCAAATCTGTATGTACTTTCCTGGATTCTGCCAGGGGAAAGATCAGACTTCCCCTTTTCCCTTATCGAACTGTGCAGTTTATCTCTGTGGGGTATGAAGCCAACCAGTACTGGACATCAAGGCCTGGCCTTCGCCCTCTCACCTCCCAGAGGTACAGTTCAACACAGAGGTTAGTTAGTCCATTCAGGCACCCAGTCCATCCTAAATATGAATGCACGCCTTCTCTTCATCTAGAAAAAACATTTCGCCAATGAGATGCCTTAATTTCATGCTTCCCAAATTCAGATGTGCATATAAATGACATGGAGAATCTTGTTAAAAAGCAGATTCTGATTCAGTAGGTCTGGGAGGGCTGAGATTCTGCATTTCTATCAGCCTCCCAGGTGGTGAGGACCATGCTACTGGGCAGCAGACTGCACCTGGAACAGCAAGGGTCTAGCTAACAGACAAATACTTTTTAAATACATGTGTTTAAATTTTTTGAAAGGTTCATCTGAGTTCAAATCCAGATTGATCTATAAAATTTACCATTGTCATCCTGTGGCATTTAAAACTCTAGTCAGTCCTTAGAAATATCTGCTTACTTGTTAAGTCTTTGAAGACTCTGCAAGGTTATTTCACTTCATGTTATTCCAAACATAAAGTTAAAAGCATCCCTCTGTCACTTAGCCATGTGTTCTTGTGTCTGTTTATCCAAAGAATAAGTCACTAATGATTTCAAATTCCCCAAAATGGCATATCCTTGACATAAATGTGTTTAATATTCACTCAGTAAGCTTCTCTAACTCACACTGCTTTGGATGAAAGAATTGGTACCACTATGTAAATAAAGAACTATTTTACTGTATAGTTTAATGAACCAACTACATGCATTACAAACACTTTGGAGGAAAAAATTAATATTGGAGATTACCTTTTGATTAGCATATCAACGGGAATAAATAAACAGTTGTTTTAAGATACCTAAGGGTACTTAATTAAGGACAGAGGTTTTTCAACAAACTTCTTAAATCTCTATTTATACTCTTACAGCACTTGATAAATTCTTTCTTCTAACACACTTTTAAAGGTCAAGTTTACCCCAGGTCTCCTCTGAAAATTAATATGGTTTTAATGCACTTAGAAATGGAGAAGTTATATCAAAGTTACTTGACTGACCCAAGCCAAAGAACTTTCTAGAAGAGCAACATACTTTGGCTGGATTTTCACCTTTAAGTCACTTACGGGAAATTTTCAAGAACATTTATTTCAACATACTGTATTGGCAGAATTGCTAGGTCACTTGTGAGCAGCAGGATTACTCTTTTCCTTTTTGAAATGGCCAGAGATGAGAACCAAAGCATGTAAACACTCCGGAAGACAAAATAGCCTGCTAATACCACTTTAAAAAGAGAGCCTGAGAATTAGACACGGGAGTTCTGAGTTAATCTAGAAATTTTAAAATAGAACACTTGAGTTGAGCAGTCAGCCTCACCATGTTTTCATACTTCCAATGAATTACATCTGCTTAAGTCTTTGGTGTCAAACAGTTATAGGTGGGTTCAACTCCAGGTTGCACCACTTACTGTCAGGGTGACCTAGGGCAAGTCTTATTTTCTAACATTCAGACTCTTTATCTGTAGAGCAGGGATAATAAGTGGTAAGTAACTACTTCATGACATTGTGGGGAACAGCCTTACATGTAATGGGATGTACACCCTATACATATATGTTTACCTGCCAGCACTGCTTCTATGGTTAGCAGGAAAGGTCTGTCCTTGAGCTTCCAGGAGACACATGAACCACAAGAAAAGTCAAGAACTGCCACGCAAAGTACACACTAGATCTATGAACCTCCTGACCTCAAGAGAGGACCCAGGGCAGACAATATAAAGATATTGCTCTTTAATAAACAACCAAGAGTCTAAATGCATCTTAACTTCTAATGTTCGTTCAAGTCCAGAAAGATAGTAACATTCTTTTTCAATGTGACCCCCATGGCACAAGGCCACATGGGCCACGTTTTACCTTTAAGTCAGTTCTTAGACTTTGGGCATTTCATTGGGATGCCCAGTCCTTCATCCGAGCAAAGCTGATACTTGCTATTTTTCAATACTTTTATTATGAAGAATTTTTTTGTAAATAATCCTCCATTCTCAAAATAAGTGTATGTTAGCATAAAGTGCCATTATTCTAACAAGAACAGCTTTGCAGGCCACATTTGTATACTAGGGTGACAATGTATCACCAGGACAAGAATTATCCTCAACTGCTCCCTTTTCTTGGAGAGGAATCTAATTCCAATAAAGCACAGAACTCAGCACCAATGCTAAAGGAATATGTTTACCCTCAGATACCTACTCTTTAAAAAAACCAAAAAATGAATATTCAGCATTAGGTACTTAATTGCTTCTACTCTAAACCAAAACACTGACTATGAAAATAGGATTTTTTTTCCTTTTTATTTATTTTGAAATTAGATGACCTCATCTAGTTAGAGAATTCAGTTGACCTCACATGCCCCCAAACTCACAGTATCTGGGCCGGCCAGCTCCCTGAGCTGGACTCATTGAGGCAATCTGGAAAGAAAAGCCCTCAGCTCTCACCAGGACCCTGGACATCTGAAAGCTCTGAGCAGAGCTTCGTGGGCACAACACGGAAGGCCTAGGAGTTCTATGTGTCACACCCTCCAGAGAAGCAAGATCCTGAGTAAGACACTGAACCCTCCAGATGTTCATGTGCTCAGTCAGCAAATGTGCATCTTAATCCCAACCAATGCCCAGATCCCACTGTTAGAATTGAAACCTAATGTCCACAGACTTGGGGAAGCCAACGTGCTTCCTGAGGACTAATGTGTGGAGGGATAAGGAGTCCCACCAGCACGGATAAGGCAGGCAACAGGATGCTGGGGGTGATGGAAGTGGTGAGGGGGCTATGATGGGAAACACTATGGGCACCTCCTTAACTTTTAGGGATTCTCAAATATATGAATCTGAATGAGAACAAACATCGTGATGCATAGTCGTTAGGCCAAATTTCAAAGAACGCACCGACCAGGTGCTACTCATCAGCTTAACCAAGTGTTCATGAATCTCTTCTGTTGTTCATCTGAACAACAATATTCAAATAAAGAGCTTTTTGTTCTGGAGGTTCCTATGTTGTTTGGGTTTTTGTTGGCAGGTTTTGTTTTTTTTTTTTCTTCTTCTATTCTGTATTTTCCCACATCCCCTATCTAGGTGTGCTTGTTTTGGCCACACCTAAATGTATAACATATTTACTCAGATGATAAACTGTAGGTATCAGTCTTGTTCAAGCAAGTCTTGTCCTGAGCAACAGATAAGCTGGAGGCCCAAGAAGGAGGGCAGTGTGGTTTCTCATTAATCATCCCTTCATGCCACTCCATCTCCCCCTTCTGCTGCAGACCATTAAAGCCGGGATTACTGGAGGGCTGGGCGCCTGGCACCTCCTTCTTCCAGCACCCACTGAGGGGGCTGCTCATCTGGGGAGGAGGGAGGTTTTGGTGATTTGCTTCGGTGATAGGTTTCTTCAGGGGATGAGAGGTTTTGAAAATTCTGAAGTCTCCCTCAAGGTGCACAAGTAGGTCCAGAACCACAGAACAAAATGTCCTAAACATTTAGGTGGTAGAACATTCCTCTTCTGCTGAAATCACAGGAAGGGGTAGCTGAGAAATCAGAATCTATTTAATTTGAAATTCCTTTTAAAAGAATATACAGTCCACTCTGCCTCCATCCAAAGAAGGGGACACACTGTCCTGTGTTTTTACTGTTCTGACACATACAGAGAAAGGCAGATAAATGCAGGTAAAACACGTCAGTGCAGCAGCTCATAATAGCCTTCAGAGCAGCGATGTTCAACCTTTGTCATCTTATGGCACACATAAGCTAATTACTAAAATTCTGCAGCACACCGAAAAATATATTTTTTGCCAATCTAAAAAAATAAATATAATATTAATTTATTCACTCTGGATGGATTTTATTATGTTGGCTGTTGTCATTCTTTTATTTGACAATCTAAGGAAAATAGGTCAGTGACCCTAAATAGCTATTGTATGTTTTAAAAGTTATTTTGGTACAGGGGTTGAAATCGCTGCTTTAGAGGTACTAGCATGTTCTTGGGTTATTGGTACTAGATATCTGAAATCTATAGAAAAAAAGTGAAAGGTGTAGCCCTTAATTGAAACAGAAATGGAGAGTCTCTTTTACACAGGTATTTCAACTTGCATGCAAGATAAATTACCCAGTAAATGGTTTATGTTATGATACTATAGCCAGATCATTTTCAACTTCATTATCCAGAAATTCTTCTATTTCATCCTCTGTTTCACTGTCCCTCCCTACCCTTCTCCTCAAACATACAAACCTAGCACCTTTTATAGGGGGGATACAGGGCAAGGAGTAGGCAATTTGCCACAATGCTGCACCAGGTTACAAGTAACCAGCCTTCCCTCTGCTCAGAATAAAGCACGTCTTAAGCACCTGGCAAATATTTACATGGTCTCCAGAGCAGTAAGATTCATCCATTTGCTCACAAAAGTACACAGTGCAGCTGAGAAAATAAGTCAATTCAAGTCCACAAACATCTATCAAGCTCCAGTCTGCTTTCGGAGTCTTTGGGGGCGGGGAGATCACGAACCCCACTAGAAGAGCTGGTTTTTGAAGCTGTCTAGAATTACGCTGCTCCCTCCACGCTCCCACCAAAAGCAAATCATGAGAAAAGATGCAACCAACTCCCTAATTGACCAGTATAGCAGCATTTCGCATTGCAAAATGTAACTAGCCCAAGGCATGCCAGGTCCTTTTTACAGGTGAAAACAAATGCCCTTCTTATCTTTCTGGGAAAATAGAAACTTTGTGTGTTGTATGAAAAATATAGTACCTCCACAAAGTAGGAAATCAGTGATTAATTGCCTAGCCAGCAATCACCCATCGGTATTTTATATCTAAAGATTAGGAGAACTACATATTGAAACAAGTTATGGCATCACTGCTTTATATTATAAACTCAGCCTCATGAGGGATCTACTTAAAATGAACTCTAAACAAGCAATGCAAGGGCAGGGCAAAACAATTCCTACCCACTATTTCAGGAGATTTCCTTCCCACTACTTCCCCCTCCTCAGATTCCCCCTGGGAAACTTTGGAGTGGAACTAAGAGAACTTAGGCTGCTTGACCATGAGTCAGGCTCAATCACCTACTTGGTGACCTTGGGAAAGTCATTTATAAACTCTGAGACCTCAAGTTCTTCTGCTTTATTTACTTATTTACTTATTTATATCCTCACCTAAGGAGTGAAAATATTTTTTTCCATTGATTTCTAGAGAGAGGGGAGAGGAGAGAGAGAGAGAGAGAGAGAGGAGAGAGAGAGAGGAGAGATCCATCGATGTGAGAGAGACCCATTGATTGTTGCCTCCTGCCTGCATCCGGACCTGTACCCAGATCAGGGATTGAACCTGCAATCCAGGTAACGTGGCCTTGACCAGGATTCAAACCCGAGACCCTCCAGTGAGCAGGCTGATGCTCTAACCACTGAACTGCCAGCCGTGGCAAGTTCTTCACCCTTAAAACAGAGATAATCATACAACTTTTGGTGTTTTTGTGAAGGTCAAATAACATAATGAATACGAGGGTTTATGAAGATTGTTAGAATCACCAATATCAATGTTTAACTGCACAGTTCTGAAGACATGGAAGCAGAGAAACCTAAAAAAAGCCCACATCTGTTCCTAAAAGTATGCAGCAGGGTCTCTATAAGTTCAAATGAGCTGTAACCCTGGTGTTTAGCTACAGGGACAGTTGTAGAATCATATCCCCGAAACCAGCTTTAGAAAGAAGGGAAAACACTTCTCTTTATCCTATTTTCTGATCTCTTGGATGTTAAGTTTTTATTTAAATTATCCGTATTCAGCTGCTGTTGCCTATGAAATATTACATTTAGTATCAGTCCAAAAAGTTACATATATTCCATTAAGAGTATTCCAAACTCAGCAAAACACAGGAGTGGTGTACTCTCTTATTATTTTAAGTTTTTAACCATTTACTCTGTATTGGCACTAGGGAGACAGCAAGGTCATGTCCTGGGCTGCAAGGAGCACAGAGTGTAGCATAAAAAAAGCCCAACAAGAATTACAACACAGTGAGGCCAGGGCAACAAGAAGAGCTCAGCATGTGTCCCAGGGCAGGAGGAGGGGCTGCTGCTGAGCCCAGTGCTAAGGGTCTGGGGTGGGCGCCATGAATAAACAGAAACTGTGTGCTATGTGCCTGAATGCTGAGCAATGCCGTGCCACTGAAGCCAAAGCCAGCAGGATGGGACAAAGACGATGTGGGGGATGGGGGTGGGCATGGGGGCAGGCAGAGGTCTCCTCCTGAGGAACCAGGAACTGGGGATACCCTGGGGATCTATGCCGGCAGGAGGTGTCAGGGGAGTATAGCTGCATGAGGGAGACCCCAACTATTCTCCATCTAAGAACATTTTGCTATTGTAGGGAATATTGGCACTTCCTATGGGAAAAACAATCACTGCTAAAAAAGAAAATAATTAATACATTTAAAGGCAATGGAGAACCTCATTTATAACACTGTAATAAAAATACCCGAGCAGCATCAAACAGACTGTCAAACTATAAGCATAACCAATGGACACAAAACACTAGGGGGTAGGGGAGGCCTGGGGGAAGGTGGGGGGGGGGGAGGGAGATATATGTACTACTCTTTGTAACATTTTAAGCAATAAAAAAAAATACCCACAGTCCAAAACATTTTAATAGAGAAACCATTAACAACACTTTTAGAACTCATGAAAAATGCTTGTACATTTTTTTATTGACTCTTCTACCTCTACCTGAGAAGAATTTTATTTAGGTATAAACAGGGCAGAAAAATCAAGAGCTTCAGCTACTTGCAGCTTCTTAGAACAAGATGCAGCTGGGCAGGTGCTGGCGGTCAATCCCCTGGAGGATAAAGTGGGCTGCAGTGAGTCATGCTGAAGAATGCCAACCCATGGACAGACAGACAGATGAGCAGGACCATTCCAGACTTGCTGGGAGCCAGTGTTGCAAGAGATGATCCAGAAAACCATAACCTCCACAATTAAGCTTACTGGGAATTTTTTTTTTTTTTTAAAGAAAGACCAGGGACTGGTGGGAGGAGGGAATGAGGAATTATTGTTTAACTAGTGGACTGGTGCACAAAATTCATGCACAGGGGGATGTCCCTCAGCCTGGCCTGTACCCTCTCCAATCTGAGACCCCTTGGGGATGTCAGGATCGGGCCTAAACCGGCAGCTGGACATCCCTCTCACAATCTGGGACTGCTGGCTCCTAACTGCTCGTCTGTCTGCCTGCCTGATTGCCCTTAACTGATTCTGCCTGCCAGCCTGATCGCCCCCCAACTGCCCTGCCCTGATGGCCTGATTGCTCACAACTGCCTTTCTCTGCCGTGACCCGCCTCCTCTGCTGGGACTGGCATCCTCCTCACCACGGGACCCCCCAGGCCTCACCACATGGAGTGACTGCTGGGCCCTGCCTTTGCTCTGCATGTTGCCATCTTGTGGCGGTCATCTTGTGGCAGCTATCTTGTGGCAACATTGCCTGCGAGGGCCACCGAGGGTTTTATTAGCATAGATGGTTACAGAGTTTGAGTTTGGGAAAATGAATACATTCTGGCAGTGGATGATGGTGATGGCTGCACAACAAGGTGAATGCACTTAATGCCTCTGAACAGTATTTTATGGAATGTAATTTTCCCACAACTGAGAGAGAGTGCACAGGGACTAAAAAGCAGTAGGATTTCTAATACAGTCAGCTATGAGCCTCAAACTGTTTCCTGAATTGGATGCACAGACCAAAACTGAACTTCTCAATAAATACTTCAGAGAATAGCATCAACTAGAACATGCTAGTAGCCTGCCGAGGTCCTTCTATCCTAACAGACTATGTTATAAAACCACGGACATGTTTTCTAAAATGGAGCACCTTCCCCCGAAAGAGACCGAGTTCTTCACATAATGGAGTTCATAACTTTCCTGCAGTCTACAAAGATGATATTGTTGTTATCATTATGATGATGACAGCTATTTTGTATTTATTAAGAATTCTCAGTGAGCCAGCTGCTATCCTTTTCTTCCTTTGTTGTAGACAGGAACAAAAGGGACACAGAAGTTCTATGCAGTCTCTTGGAAAGTAAGCAAGAGGGCGTGTCCAAGGCCACGCACTCTGCAGAAGAGGTTGTACTCAGCCCTATGTAGAGGTCCTGGCGATGCTTCTAGACCTTCACCACCAAGCAAGCCTCCTACTTCGTGGAGTATGCATTTCCTTGCCAAACAGCAGATATTTATTTTGGCACATGCAAGCTATCCAGTGGATTTCGTAAAATTACATTTAAGGTTAAGCCACGGAGATAAATTTCTCAGGGACCCAACTCATGGATTATGCTTTTTAAAGAGTTTCAACTATTCCCCATTACAAAATAGTTAAAACCTGTGGATAGCTCTGAAGTCTGTGCCTATAATCTTCACAGATTTCATTTTACATGTTACCATTAGCCCCCAAATAATGGCAATCTCATGGTAGCTATTGATTGCTCAATTACTTGAGAATGGCTTATAATCACCAGGTCATTAAGGGTGTTATGAGAGCTAAAAACTACCAGTCACTGGGATGTTGTGCATCACATTATTTGGCAGTTCACTGACTTGAAATGGAATAAGAGTATTTTGAACTGAAACAATCTAAACACTTCAAATGAAAGGTGGGTACCCATGTGCCAAGCCAATAATAGATGCTAATTATAAAGGCTTAATATAATTAAATGAGTAAATGAGGTAAACAAAACCCCAGGATAAAGAGAAGAGGGATAGAAATTGCTCCCTTGAAGGCAAAGACACCAAAAGAGTTATTACACAACTTGAGAGGCAATACCTGAGCCCAGTGGCTCTCAAGTCTGGCTATATATTTGAGGCCCCTGGGAAGTTCTGGAATCACATTTACCAGCCTTCCACCAAACCAACTAAAACCAAAGTTTTATAGAAGGGTCCAGATATGTACAGCTTTCAAAGCTATCCACATGTCTTCTCCACCTAGAGGGCAGAGAACCACCAGTAGCAGCAAGTTGTACACAGTTCCCTGGGGTAAGTGTTGGTAGTTACTCTGGAGGTCTCACCACCAAGCAGAGAAAGCACCCCCTCCATATGGCACATGGCACAAAGCTCATGAAGGTGCTCCCTCATGTCAACCACCAAATTCATGATGCCCAACAGACCATAGAATGAGGTGGCATGGTCTCGAGCCAAATTAGATGTAAAGGACACAGAGCTCTGAGCATGAAAAGCTCAGCATGCCTACACATTTGACTCTAGTTTTTAAATTTCTTTTAATGTTGTTATACCACTGATCTAATTACGAACAAAATAAATATATAACAAAAGAGTAAAGGATCTCCTACTTATTGAGGAGCAAGAGTAAAACTGTTACATATCATTCTGGTCAACTGCAATTAAAGTATACTCTGAGACTAAATATCTAATCTAATAAAAAAGTAATATGCAAATTGACCCTCACTCCATTATACCCACAAGCCATGCCTACCAGGCATGCCCACCAGCCAATCAGGAGAAAATATGTAAATTAACTCAACTAAGATGGCAGCAGCTACAGAGCTGGAGTTGCCCCAGGCAATGGAGGAAGCCAGGCCCTGTGGGCCCTGAGCTCTACTCAAGGCTACAAAGTTTCAATTATAGCAGATAAACAAACCCCAGATACCTGCCAGGCTTGGACCTTGGGTTGCAACCCAGGCTTCGAGGAGAGGGGGACCAAGGCAACAAAATTTCAATTATAGAAGTTAAATAAACCCCAGAAACCTGCTTCCAGCCAGCCTTCCTGTGACCTTGGGTCAATGGAAACTGTGGCCAGCCTGCAAACAGCCCTCAGCCCCTCACCCAGGCTGGCCAGGCACCCCAATAGGGACCCAAAACCTGAAGGGGCTGTGGGCAGCCTGAAAACGGCCCTCAGACCCTCACCCAGGTTGGCCAGGCATGCCAGCAGGTGGACATCCCCTGAGGGGTCCCAGACTGTGAGAGGGCACAGGCTGGGCTGAGGGACCCGCCCCCCTCCCCCCGAGTGCACAAATTTTTATGCACTGAGCCCCTAGTTAATCCATACTAATAAAAGGGTAATATGCTAATTAGATGGGAGAGACCAGAAGTCTTCCAGACATCCTTCTAGACAAAGCCATGGCTGGGTGGGCCCATTGCAGAGACCCAGCCGGGTGGGCAGGGCGGCCAGGGCCTCCCTGTAGGTGGCAATCAATGGCAGAGCCCAGATTGGGTGGTCCCAGACTGAGAGAGGGTGCAGGCTGGGCTTAGGGAACACCCCCATCCAGTGCACCAATTTCGTACACTAAGCCTCTAGTCACTAAATAATCTTAAAGTCTCAGCTATAGTCAAATGAAATTATAACTATGAACAATGCTTTACATGTGCTATCCCACTTCAGAGACATTTTTTAAAATGTCTGTTTGATGTTGAAAATCACAGTTTCTGCACTCCTTGGCAGTTACCAAAAAATAATAATTATTATTATTTTTAATTGAATGAAATACCCTTGACCATATCATTAATTGATTTTAATAGATTAAATGTGTTACTATAAACAGTACAAAATATTATGTTTAAAGGCAATCAACATATGAGACCTGGCCCAAGAGCCTGGTTCACATGTGAACAGGAAAGGCAGCCCTGCAGCCATGTCTTCCATGTTCCACATCCCTCATCCAAAGGAACAGCACGAGGTGGAGGCTGCAGCCATGGGGGTGCACACTCAGCTTCAGCACAGGGACATGAGCCACCCTGATTTTCCATGTTCTGTGCAATAGTTCCAAGAGGCAGTAATCAGTGTTATTTGGGTAGGAAGAGGAGAGGGAAGAGTCCACAGTTAAGTAAATTGGGAAAATACTGGGTAAAACAAAGTAATGCAAATGCTATGTTCAAATGGAAGGGATGGTTAGTAATGCTACTAAACTTCTTTAAGTCACTATTGTTTTTTTCACAGAGCTGGCCTTGGGGTTCCACTGAACACACTTTGGGAAAAGTGACTAGCCAGCTAACAAATGTCAGTGAGGCCACGGTCAGGCAAAAGCAAAGCCAGCGGCATCTTCACTCAGTCCAATGACTCGCATTTGCCTGAAGATAAGAAAGCAGGAAACAGAGGGGTGTAAGAAAGAATCTGTAGCTGGAGTCAGGATACGCAGAGGGGAATATCATTCACTGGCTAACACATAAGCATGAACATAAGGATGAAGACAAGAAAGAACAGCACAGGAATAGACTTCATTAGACCCTGCTATACAGAACTCTGCCACCTACCCTGTAATGAATGATAATAGCAATAATCAAACCTTAAGAGTATAAAGCAGTTTAAATTTAACAAAATGCTTCCATAGTCCTTATTCATTTCAACCTCAGTAGAACATCTCAAAAAAAGGAATTTTTATTCTCATTCTACAGATAAGAAAGCTCTAAGTGGCTATATGGTAAGCTCAAGACTACAGCAAGTTAGACGTAGAACCAGGTCTTAGCCTCCTAAATAAGGCCACACTCCTTCCAGATCTCACAATACAGACTTTCTATTTGGAACTTATACTACCTTAAAATGAAATAGTGTTGATTCTGCCGTGCCCCGCCCCTCCGCCAAATTTGTAAAATGTATAATTATTTAAAAATCACTCATTCTGCTAAGCTCTAATGTGCTACACACCAATTCTTCTTATTTCCATCTACTTTCTCTTTACAAATTCTTAAGAAGTTGGCTTTTTTAACACTAAAGATCAACTATGATATTCAAATGGCAAGTATATCATCAAATGCCATATTAGCAGTATTGAGCATTGGACTTAATATAAATAAAGCAATTCCGAGCTTACATAAATACCAAGAACTCAAAGGTGGAAGGTGAAGCACAAAGGTAAGTGTGTTCTGACTTCGTCTTCTCTGAATGCTTTTTTCAGATCCTATAATCTTCTAAAAAATAAGACCCTGGAAAGAACTGGTAAACCAGGTTCCCACTGGCACATGTGTTGGGAAGGAGAAAAGGTAACTGAGTGCCTACTATGTGTCAGGCCCCGGCTGAGAGTTTCTACATACACTTCAGTTTTCATAACCCTCCACTGTACTCTTACTAACAGGAAAAAGTCCAGACTCAGAGTAAATTGGCTCTCTTTACACAACTAGAATGAAGCAGAACCAGATGGGCAATCCAGCTCAGCTCTGCTCCAGACTCCTTTTTATTACACTCCTCTCCACTTATGCAAATGCTAAATTACAATCTGAGATGTACAAATGCCAAGGCCTCGAAGATTTTTCCAAATCCCCCTCCCACAACCCATTCAGGTCCCCACTCTGTCTGGGCAGCATTAAATTGCTCCATATTCTACACTCCCACTGACTCTGTTTGCACATCAATCTTAAGAGTTTTGCTATTTTGTCTTATGCTTAAAGAAGCAGTTCTCAACTGGGGGCAATTCTGCCCCACAGGAGCCATTTGGCAAAGTCTGGACTTTGAGGTGTTAACTGAACTGGCATCTCGTAGGAGGAGGCCAGGGATGCTGCTAACCATTCTACAATGCACAGGACAGCCCCATCACAAAGGGCTCTCTGACCCAAATGTCATGTGTGCTAAGGTTGAGAAACTGCCTTGCAGTGATAATATGGTTTAATAAATGCTTTCATTTTCTCCCCTAAAAAATCCCAAGAAATAACTAAGACAATACATATGGAAACATTTAGCACACAGTAGGCACACAGAGCACTAATTAGATAATCTGACTGCACTCTTCTGTAGACTAGGAACCACCTCAGTTGGCTCTGTATTCTTCCCACACAAAGCATAGAGTCCTTTTCATTGGCTCTAAACAAATGTGAAATAATGTATTCTCTACATTGGAAATTCTTGATTAAAAAACAAATGCCACTGTTATCTAAGAAACACAACACTCTCCCATATTCATTCCTTAACAAATAAGTGAATGGTATAATTCATGATTCATTAGAACAGACTATGAAAAGCTACATTGCATTCCAAGTATGTCATAGAATTGCCTCCATTTCAGGACTATTAATAAGCTTACAATTAAAAAGCTTTGTCCTACATTAACAGAAAGTTAACTAAGAGATCACAATATTCGGATTTGAGGAAATCTAACACAGCAGTTTCAGATTCTTCTCTGTATGCCAGGTAAGCTTTGACCATATCAATTCTCAGATCTTGAGTTCAATTATTCAGGAACAACCTTAAACTGTAATCACAGCATGTCAAATAAAACCATCAGAAGTCAAATCTCTGAATGAGTACGTCAAAATTGGTGCACATCACATCTCAGGTCAAGATCTTTATGTTTTTATACTTTTCTCAGCTTATGCCAGTTGGAATCAGCATGGATATCCTAAAGTAAATGATTACAAAAAGTGTTAAAATGAGTATTCATTCAAGCAGTCCTACAATAGAATAATCTACAATCATTTTTACAGAGTTTCTGGAGTTGTGGCCCCCAGGGCCATGAACATCAGAATGAACCCATACAATATTTAATTAATGTGCAGATTCCTGGGCAGTATCTGACCTACTGAATCAAAATTTCAGAGGTTGGGCCTGGAAATCCACATTTTAAATAAGTTCCCAAATATTCATTTTGTGCACTCAAGTTTGAGAATCTCTGCCAGGAGACTGAATCCCAGAAAATGGATTTGCCTCATTTTGTAAACTTTCAGCATGGATCTTGATTATACAGGCTACTTGACAATCCATCTAAACTAATAAAAGCGGAATAGTAAAATTAACCGTTTCTCCGGGACGCCCACAGCCAATCAGAACGGCTGTATGCAAATTAGCCCAGCCAACATGGCGGCCGCCACTCACGGACCTGAGTAAACGTTTAGGCAGCATCCGTTGCAGCAGGAGTGAGAGCGAAACTACCTGCTCGCTGGCTCCTTAGCCTTTGGCCTGAAGCAAAAACGCACATTTGCAACAATTAAGTGTAACAATTGTTTCATTATAGAAGCTGGGGAGGTGAGGCAGACAGGAGGCTTCGTTAGTAAAAGGCCGCCTTAACGGAACAGCATCAATTATAGGAAACCTGCGTCCAGCCGGCCTTGCTGGGACGTTGGTCAATGGGAGCTGTGGGCAGCCTAAAAGCCCCTCACCCAGGCTGGTCAGGCACGCCAGCAGGTGGGCATCCTCAGAGGGGTCCCAGACTGCGAGAGGGCACAGGCCGGGCTGAGGGACCTCCCGAGTGCACAGAGCGGCTGCAGGGCAGGACAGCGCAGGACCCAGGACCCGTGAGTGGGAAAGAGGTGGCAGGGTTAGAGGCCACCTGGAAGCGGGAAAGAGGTGGCAGGGTCGGCAGCCTGCTTGGTGGGCTTCCCAGGCCCTTGGAGGGGCATCGGGGAGCGGGTAGGAGGCAGCAGGGGGTTGACAGCCTGCTTGGTGGGCTTCCCAGGCCCTTGGAGGGGCATCGGGGAGCGGGTAGGAGGCGGCAGGGGGTCGGCAGCCTGCTTGGTGGGTTTCCCAGGCCCCTTGCAGGGCACCAGGAAGAGGGAAAGCAAGGTGGCGGGCTGGGGAGT
>PVJC01020224.1:0-14711 GCA_004026665.1 Murina feae
CAGGGATCGTTTCTTCTTTGCCTCCTCTAGAACGTTGTCTATCACACTGCAGATGTCCACAGAAATTTCTAGAAATGAGCTGAGTGATTCCCTTGAGGTAAAAGTGAGAGTCAGACGGAGTCAGTTGTGTAGACAGTCTGTGTGGATGTCTCTGCTTCTGAAAGGTGAGGCCATTAGATATAGGAACTGAGGTCCCAAGAATTTAAGATACTCCCAAACCGTGACTGGAATGGAGACAGGGTGACCTTTGCTGGATCTGTTTCTTAGGACGTGGGGGATGGAGGCCAGGCTGGAGGGGTTGAGAAGTGAGTAGAAGCTGTAGAAATGGCAATGAGAGGTGTAGATAGCTCCTTTGAGAAATCTGGATGAGGAAGGCGGGAAAGTGAGAGGGTGACCGCTACGCTTGCAGGTGACAGTGAAGGGATGAGGACAGCAGAGAACTGTTCCATGTTGCTGAGACGGGCCAGGGAGAGGAGGTACGCAGTAAATGTTTTCTGAATTAAAGGAGCTGCTCTCTGAGTTCTCAGGGTCGCCAGGTTCTCTCCTCCCATTCTCAGGAATGGTTGTGGATGAGGTGGTTGGGAATCATTGAGAGCCCAAGACTAGTGTATTGGTTAAGGCAGTGCCTGGTGCCGTAAGAGATAAGTCTGGAGCTCAGTGGTGTAACACAGTGCACATTTATTTCTCACTCAGCAGCAGTTCAATGAAAGTGAGGAGCAGCTTTCCATACCCCTAGTTCCTTCTCTCTTCAATATGTGGCTTCTAAGGTTACCATGGAAGGAGAAAGAATTGGTAGAGAGGGCTCATCTGCTTCCTCCTCATAAGGGCCTGGAAAAACTCCCATCACTCCCATTCCCACTGGTGAAAATGTATCACATGGCCACAAATGTGCAAAGGAGGCTGGGAAATGTAGTTCCTATCTGGACAGCCCCTTCCCATCCACAACTCTTCACTCTGACAGGGGAGGAAGCATAAGTGCCCGGGGGGCCACCGGCATTCTCTGCCTTGGAATGACAGCCCCTTTCAGTTATCCGAGGAGCACTTCCCAGCAGCCTGAGGAGACACGGTCTAACTCTGAAAACACATCAGGCCCCAAACGAAGATGAAGACCCTGCTCCTGGGGACAAAGGAGAGAGAAGTCACACACCTTGGCCTCAATTTCCCCAATTGTATAATGTTAGGTATTGCCGGATGAAGTTTGGGAGATTAAAAGAACAGGGTTGGCACAAGCAGGTGGAGCTGAGTCTGAGGACCTGCTCCGTCACCCACTAGCTGTGTGGCAGCGGCAGCGCTGTGATCTTTCTGCGTCTTTGTAAAACCCTCCCTGAGTTGCTATGAGGATTAGCAGGACATTCTGGGCATACAGTCGGCGCTGAATAAACGCAAGCTGTTGCTATTAGTACCCAGGGCGTCCCTCCCTTCACTGCGTCATCAGAAATGAAAGGTCTTGACTTAGGTTTCAGACCAAAATGAATAGAATTGATATCGCTGGGAGATATTTTTGTCTTCACTCTCTGAGACAATTAGACGAGCTCATTTGAGTCAAGTAGCTGGAGGAGGGAGAGGAAGGAGAGAGGGAGGGAGGAGTCGTGCACTTGGAGTTGGGTTTCTCTGTGGCCATAAATCACTGAAAACACATGGCTTGGTATTGGTCACCCATCCCCGACCTCCCGCTTTCTGGGGTCTGGGGTCGTCCCTCCTTGTTAAGACCTGCCTCACAGCACAATGGGGTCTGGAGTTTAGGCCTTTGCGTGTGAGCTCAGCGGAGTTCTAAGAAATCGCTTTTGCAGTCTCTCCTTGGTATTTCCTCTCTGCTAGGGTGGGGTGGATTAGCACCTCTCATTCCAGGCTCCTCCTAACGGTCATTATTTAGCTTCTAACTTACTGGTCCTGGTTACTGGTCCTTATTCAGTGTATTGCCTTCCCCCACCTTAGCTAATCTGTTGACCTTTTGGGAGGCCTCTGATCACCAGTCAGTTGGGTTGGGGGCAGGGATGGTGGATGTGGTGGCCTCAGAGTCTCTAAGGAACCCAAGCTGTGAGGGGGAGGATACCTGGGAAAGATCTAAAAGGAAGGTTTCCCCAGGAGGGGCATGGCCATTCTGCCCTACTTCACATCTCGGAGGCAGTCAAGGCTACTCCGTGACCTGAAAACAAAGCTGGACCCTTGGCCTGCAGCTGTGGGAAGCCAGGCAGGACAATGGGAGGAAGGAGAAAGCGTGGAGATAAAGCCCAGGGCCCGAGCGCCTGGGCCCAGGATTCCTGAGGCCTGCTCCTCAAACCCCAGCGAGAGGAGGCTTCACGTAAACAGGGGCTGGGTTTCCTGCGCTCCCAGGGCCCGTGCCGGGGGTTTTGATTGTGCTGTTATTGTGGAGATAATTATTCCATTTCAGGAGAAGCCTGAGCAAGGACAGGCATGCCTGGTGCTTCCACAGGGGCACTGCTATCACTCATTCATTCGTGCCACAGACATTTATTGGCTTGGCTTTGCTTGGTGCTGGGGATATAAAAAAACATCTGCTCACCCCTCTTCTCAATAAACCCTTATCTGGGCCTGGATACAGACACCGAACAGACTCTCACAATTCAGTGTGGCCAGAGAAACAGCAGCAGGAGTGTGTGTTTCCACGGTTTAGAAGTGGAGATGAGGGTGGAGAGATTGACTACCTTTTGGCGGACGGGCATTAGTCAGGGCCCAGGGTTGGGAGGCCACGCGTGTTCTAGATGCCCCTGAATATCAAAGGTGGGCAAAGAGTCTCTGTGTTTTTGTTGTTATTGTTGTTTGTTTGTTTGTTTTGTTTTTAAATCCCTACTGACTCTAAAACAAAAGGCTCTTAGAAGCCATCAGGTAGGGGGGCTGACATTTATCCAGCACCTTCATGTGCTAGAAGCCCTTGTGGGAGCTTTTAGAAATTACCCCGCTGATCCTTTAGTCCTTGGGATACCCTATGAGGTAGGGCTGACTTTTGTCCCCATTTTACAGATGAGGGGAGTGAGGCCCATCCCGGTTCACATCACAAGGAAGTGGGCAGCTGGGAGGGAGCCCACAGCGGGGAGATTCCTGAATTTCTAGAAAACTCCAGGCCCACATCCCCAGTGTCTGAATTTCCCACAGGCTCTTTACTGACTTCACAGCTTCCCTCCCCCTCCACCCAGTTTCCCCTTCTTCAGTCTGACTAGTGAATGGAGCCTCAGTTCACTCGCTATTCAAAGCCATTACCGGGGAGTCCTCCTTGACCCTCCTTCTTCCCCCAATAGTCAGCCCAACACGAGGTCCTGTTCATTCTACCCCCTTCTCTCCCTCACTGCCTCCATAGAAGCCACCCTGATCTCTCACCCCTGTCATTTTAAAAAATTTTTATTGATTTTTCACAGAGAGAAAGGGAGAGGGATAGAGAGTTAGAAACATCGATGAGAGAGAAAAACATCAATCAGCTGCCTGCTGCACACCTCCTACTGGGGATGTGCCTACAACCAAGGTACATGCCCTTGACCGGAATCGAACCTGGGAACTTTCAGTCCACAGGCCGACACTCTATCCACTAAGCCAAACTGGTTAGGGCACCCCTGACATTTTTTAAAGGTATGTTTATGTTTTAATTTGTAAACTTTACTTTTTTTGGAGCAGTTTTATGTTTATAGTAAATTTGATCAGAAAGCACAGAGTTCCCAATTACTCCACTCCCTCCCCCCCCAATACACACATTGTCCTCTATTACTTACATCTTGTATTACTTGGATATCTGTTATAATTGATGAGCCAATACTGATACATTATTGCTAATTAAAGCCCATAATTTACATTAGAGTTCACTCTTTGTGTCGTATACTCTGTGAGTTTTGGCAAATGTACCTTATACTATGTCCATTGATGCTGTTTAATACAGAATAGTCCCACCGGCCTAAAACCCCCTGTGCTCTGCATATTCATGCTTCCCTCGCCCTGGAACCCCTGGTAGCCATTGCTCTTCTTACGTCTCCATCATTTTGCCTTTTCCAGAAGGTTGTATAGTTGGAGTCACACAGGATGGAGCCTTTTCTGACTGGCCCCTTTGACTAAGCAATATGCACTTAGCTTGATAATTCGTTTCTTTTTTTTTGCTGACTAATATTCCCTTATATGAATGGAATATTCATTTGTTTATTCTGTTTGTCCTGTTGGAGGGCATCTTGATTGATTCCAGTTTGGGGTAATAATGACCATGAATAAACCGCTGCAAACATTCATGTGCAGGTTTTTGTGAAGACACAAGGTTCTGACTCACTCAGGTGAACACCAAGGAGCATGACGGCTGATCCTGCAGTCAGAGTGTGTTTACTTTTGTGAGAACTGACAAACTATTTTCCAAAGTGATTGTGCCAGTTTGCGCTTCTACCTGCAACGAATGAGAGCCACCACCCCCCCCCCACCCCCGCACCATTGCTCCACAGTCTTGCCAGCGTTTGGTGTTCCCAGTTTTTTGGATTTTGATATGTTTGGATTTTAATAGGTTTGCAGCAGCATCTTGTTGTTTTACAGCACAGACATTTTGAAAAAGCCAGTTGGGATCAACCATACCTCTCCCAGCGTTCTGTGCTCCCACTGCTCTGAGAAAAATCTGCCCCTTCCTCGGATGGTCCGCCTCTGCCCCCCTCACCAGCTGACATCACCCCCTTCCCTTTGCCCACCCACACCATCCACATCATTCAGTTCCTCGAACAGTGTGAGCCCTTTCGTGCCTTGGAGCCACGCACAGGCTGTTCCCTCTGGTTAGAGTGCTTGTCCAGCCCTCTCTGCACCTGGCAGGTCCCCCTCCTTCTTCAATGTTCAGCTCAGATTCGTCTCCTTGGGAAGCCCTTGGAGCTCTCATTGCACTCTATTGCTTTCATGGCACGTATTTCAAACTGGATTTGTAGATTTATTTGCTGGAATATTTACTTACTAACGGGGCAGGGACCATGTTGGTTTGCTCACCATCGCATCGCAGTGTATGGCACTGCCCTTGGCGCTGAGGTGTTACTCGATATTGACTTGCCCATCGGAGCATGAATGGTTGGGCCAGTTTAGCCGGACAGGAAAAGGAAGGGGAACTATTTAATGACCATCCATCGGGTACCAGCCATCGTCTGGCCACATTCGTGTTCGTTATCTTCTTCAGTGTTAGGAGGGAAGACCATCTGGGCAGGTGAGAAAACCAAGGCGGAGGGCGTAGGCCAGAGATCCCTGGCCCTGCAGCCTGTCTCCCCGCTCAGCTGACAGCTCCCACCGGCTGCGGAGACACCCTTACGGGAACCCTCCATGGCTTCCCTGTCGGTCTTCACTGCCATTTCTGTGCCTTCCACAGAGAGGGGCGTGAACGTTCTTGGGACTTCATTTTCTGACTGTGCCTCTTTGATATCTGCCAAGTGAGGCTGCTCACCGACACCACTCTGCACCCCCTCCCTGTGCCTTCGCCCACACAGGCACCTCCGCCTCCTCCCGGAGGCCTGCCTCCACTGCTCCGGAGATACCCCCTCCCAACGTGAGCGCCACAGCAGCTCGTCTGCGCCTCCCTGTGCACCTGTGCCTGACTGTCCGTGGCTCAGGGTCAGGGCAGGGCCCTGGCTGGACGTGTGGACCTGGGTTCGAACCCCGGCTTTCTTTCCGATCGGCTCAGTGAACTTGGCCAAGTAGCTTAAGCTCTCTGAGCCTCCTTCTTTCATCTGTAATGCAGAATAACAAGAAGATCTTGCTCCATATGTTTGATGTTTAGAGACTAGATACAGCCTCCAGCTTCGTGCTGGCCTATGGCAAATGTGACTGTTAGAGAATTACTCTCATTTGACAGTAGGTGTCTCAATGCCTCGGATGTTACCTTCTACCTCCTCCAGGAAGCCCTCCCTGACCTTCAGCCTTAGTGCTTCCTTCCTGTTATCACCCACAGCACCTCATTGGTGACCCTTTGTCATGCCTTCCAACAGTTACTTGAATGATTTTTTTCTTCTATGCTGGACTAGGCTGAGCTCACCTGCAGTGACTAAATTCACTGCAGGTTCCTGTAGACCCAGAAGGGTGGTCAGCTGGGAAGCAGAATCGGACCCAGGTAGGCCGACCTGTGGAGCAGAGAAGGTGCTGGCACTTCCAGCCTAAGTGTAGACACTGGGTTAAATACACACCTCACCTGGGCCTTGAGTTTTTCCTTTTTAAGTTACCGTCTGGTCTCAAGGACCTGGGGACTTGCAGGGGAATAGTTGTACCACCCCCCATTCCTATCATCCTCGATTAACAGCTCACTCTAGTGTAGCGGAGGAGGAGGAGGACGCTTTGCCCATAACCCACCCAGAGAGAGCCTCCTGGGCAGGTAAATAACAGGCTGGTGGGCGTGGCTTCCCTTTGCAAAGGAATTTCTGATGGCAGCCAGATCATTCATCACTGCTGCCCACCTCTGCGCAGCCATGCGAGGCCCGGGGATCAGCTCTGTTCCCAAGGCTTACGCTCTGAGATTGCCGGGAGCAAAGAGAGGGCTTTTTACCATTCTTTTTCTCTCTTTCCCAAGGACACAGGGGGAGACAGGGTAATTGGACACCATCCTTAGCTCTTCTCCAGCTCGTGCCTCGGGCTCTGCTCCTTGGGTTTCTTCTCCGGGAAGGGAAGGAGACGCCCCACAGTTGGGTTTCAGATCACACTGTGTGTGTCTGAATTGGCAAATGATGAATCTGTGTTTTGTGTTTTGTTTTGCTTTGATGAAAACCAAGGCCCCACAAGGAGTTTTCCCCACCGTCCTTTACTAAATGCATCTCCCCAGCACGCCTTCCTCCATTTTCTCATGTCTCAAGGGGTTGGGGAGTCACACAGAGAGGGGTCGGGCTTGCAGGCTTGGTGTCAGGCTGATGAGGGTTCAAATCCCACTCAGTTGCTTACTCATCCCATAACTTGGGCGAAACTTCTGGCCTGTTTCCTCATCCGAAAAATGGGAATAGTCACAGCACTCACCTCCATCTCTCTCCCTCTCCTGTGCGGCCTTGCGTCTCCCTCTGTCCCCCTGCACATCTTCTCTCTACCCCAAACCCCTCTGCTCTTCCCCTCTCATCTAGCCTGCTTCCCTCTCTCCACCCCCCTCTCAGTCCCAAGGATCTGTTTTTCAGGTGTCAAACCTTCATCACCACCACCACCCACCCTCTCCCTGCCCCCTTCATCTTGTCTAATTGCTTCCTGGAGTAAGACTGGCACCACCAGAACTGAGCATGAGGCATGGGGAGTGACAGAGTGACAGAGGGGGCAGATGCTCAGGGCCATTTAGGGCTCGGGAGCACTTTGGCCAGCAGGGAGCAGCCGGAGGGCAGAGTGAGTCAGAGGCTGCCTATCTAGCCTAGGTGAGCTGCTTTGTTGATTTTGGGGGCTCTCTAGGCAGCACGATTTCCCTGGGGCCTGGAGCTGGGGCCTATACTTCCAAGGACACTCCCTGTTCTGTGTGCACACTCCCCAGAGCCAATTCAGAGCGGGTGGCCATCCTCAGTGCCTGCAGAGCAGTGACCAGAGCCCATGGCAAGGCCTTCTCCAGAGTGCACAGCTGCCTAGCTCCACCTGGGCTTTGCTCTACAGGAAACAGAGGGCTACCTTGTCCAAGTCCTCCGCAGGGAGGAAACTTCACCCCTTAGCCAGGGAGCCTGGAGCAAGGCTACTTGAGGCTCAGTTTGCCCATCTATAAAATGGGGCTGATAACAATGCAGAAGTCACTGCTGAGAGCTTAAGGAGACTACATGGAGAGGGCATTCCCGCAGTGCCCGGCAGCGTGAGGGCACCTGGAAGTGAGGGTGGGGAGGCCGACTGGAGTGTCCTTGCCCGGCTCATCGAGGAGGTGTCTCCCGCTTGAGGGAAAGTGGGTATTGCAGTAGCTGGATGTCGTAAGACATCAAAGGATGAAACAGCATTTGCACAGAGCGTGGAGGGAGTTAATCCCCTTTTTAGGTGATCTCTGCGCCATGCTCCTATCAGCCCCGGGGGGAGGGAATTGTTCTCGTTTTGCAGAAAAGAAAACTGAAGTTCAAAGGAGTGAAACAACTCAGGCACCTGAGGGCACCCAGCTCTGAGCTGGATGGAGCCCGATTCAGTCCGGGGCAGGCCGGCTCTTTCCTCTCCTTGGCCGCTTCCCAGAGGGGCCGGCAGTCTCTGCTGGGCACAGCGACCTGGGGCTCTGTTTCTGTTTCCCCATCGTGCCCCTGGATGGTGTGCAGAGGCACCGCGGTAATTACGCTGCCGGATCATGACACAGCTTGCAGCTTGGGCAGGGCCCTCAGCCTCGCTTCACACGTGGGAGCCACAGAGCCAGAGAAGGGAGTCCAGGCTGCATGAGCCTCTTTTCACAGATGGGGTGGTGAGGCCAGGAGCAGCGGGTAGATCGACACCAAATCGGAGAGGGAGAGGGAGCGGGAGCAGGGGCCTCTCTAGACAAGCCAGATGTCCTGAAAGCGAAGAGCACGACTGATCTAAGCCGAGTCCCCCAATTCCAGGGCTAGAGCCTGAGAATCACTCTAGACTCTGAGAATCATAAGATGGTGGGGCTGGGAGACCTTAGAGATAGTCTGATTGAATCCATGCTCTACTCTAGTAATTTTTTACAAATCCCATTTAGAAATAACATGTGTGTGTGTGTGTGTATACACACACACACACACACACACACTAGAGTCCCAGTGCATGAAATTCATGCATGGAGGAAGGAGGGTTCCCTCAGCCCACCCTGCACCCTCTCCAATCCAGGACCCCTCGGGGATGTCCGACTGCCAGTTTAGGCCCGATCCTGCAGGGATTGGTAAACCGGCAGTCGAAGATCCCTCTCGAAATCTGGGACTCCTGGCTCCTAACTGCTCACTTGCCTGCTGGCCTGATCACCTGTAACTGCCCCTGTCTTGGCCCTGCCACCATGGCGTTGTCCGGAAGGATGTCTGGAAGGACGTCCAGAACGATGTCTGGAAGATGTGCAGTATAATTAGCATATTACCCTTTTATTAATATATATGAATTTATTGAGTTGTTGCCACTTTGGGGTGCTTATGAATAAGGATGCAGCACACATTCTGGCTCATGTCTTTCTGGGGTCATGTGCAGGCATTTCCCTTGGGAATGTAACTGTGAGTGGAAATGCCGAATTGTCACAGGGTTGGCAAAGGGTTAGCTGTAACACACACTGCCCAATGGAACGGCGTGCCATTGGTCAGTCCCGACAGCCTGTATGAAAGTTCTAGTTGCTCCCAGTCTGTAGTTTACTTTTTCAGTCTTAATTGTGTCCAAGGATAGTTTGTGAGGAAAGAGAATAAATGTTTATTGAGAGCTTCCTCATGCCCAGTGCTTCTCACATCTGACTACCTCATTGCTTAATGCTCACCGCCACTCAGTGAGGGGGGCACATCCCCTCCCCTCTCCACACCCAGTCACCACCTGACCATAGAGGGTGTAAGGGACTCGCCCAAGATCTCAAAGTTGGCAAGTGGCTGGCCTGCATTTCTCTGGTCTCAAAGCTCCCTCTTTCTGCTTTGGGTGTCAGTGGGAGAGGAGGTTCCCAGTCCCCTACCTCTTGCCCCTTAGCAGGTCTCACCATCAGTAGCCACACAGAGAGGCTGATCAGGGAAGTCCTGTCTCTCCGCCTTCCCGGGAGGAAGGGCTGCCTCATTACCCACTTGCTCTGTTTGAAGTGGATTTCTTGGCATTGGCAGCTACATTCCGCTGCAGATGCAAAAGCTCTTCCAAAAGTCTATTGAAAAGGTTGGCAGTATCTGGTGTTTGGGATTATTCTGAATGCCAATACCTTACATGTATATCATTTCTTTGATTTATAAAGCGCTTCCCTGATGGTTATCTTATTGCATATTCATTAGCTTAAGTCAGTGAAGCAAGTTATTAGAGAGAAGATCGTGTCCTTTCAATTTTTCCCGACGAGGGAGCCAGTACTGGGCAGGGGGCTGCTGTTGAATGAGTCCTGCGCTTGGACATTCCAAGTCCAGTGAGTGAGATGTATGCCTCTGGTCACTGTCCAAGGCGAGAGTGCAGTCACAGAGACATTCCTCATTCAGGGAGTTTTTACGACATGGCAGGCATGATGCTCTGTGGACATTGCAAAGAACAAACCAGAAAACCAGACACAGTCCTCGGGGAACTTGCAGAGATGAAGAAATTGCAATGGGAGGAGCACAGAATAGTGGCCACCTCTCCCTGGGAGAGAGGGGAAGCTTCACAAAGGAGGCAACATGTGAATTGGGTCTTGAAGGGTGAATAGGAGTTCATTCGATAGAGAGAAAGGTGTGGTGTTCCAAACCAAGAGAGCTGCACGGACACAGCCTGGATCTGTGACTCACCCAAGGTCACCTGGCCAGGAAACGGGGGAGTCTTCTGCTTCTCAGTCCTCTGCCCTCCCACCCTCCATGCTGTCTCCTTGATGCTCCCCAAGGCACGCAGCCCACACAGCGGTGAGTAAGTGCAGCCTGTGGCATTTCCAAGCCCGGTGGCTAAGATGCTGGACCCAGAGGTAGTTTGCCAGGCAGCACTGGCTGTGTCGTGTCTAAAACCTGGACTATTATCAGCTTAGGGATCCTGGCTTTCTCCTAGTGGCCTTCCTGGGCCTCAGTTATTGCATCTGTAAAATAAGAATAACAGCAACAACAATAATAGCTGCATGGGTGGGACCTTCCCTTTATGCGAGGCACCATGCTGAGCGCTTTACACACATTATCTCCTTTAATCTCCACAATGGCCCTGGCATGTGTGAGTCTTCTTATTATCCCATTTTTCAGATGAAGAAACTGAGGCTCATGACGTGTGTAGCATTTCACAGAGCCAGAAAGTGGCAGAATCCAAATCACTCTGACTCTAGCTTGAAGTGAATAGGCCTTTCGTTTCACACCTCTGCCCCCACCCCCAACATTCAGGATATGTTTCCTGAATGGCGGCTGGGATTTGGGGTGGGTTGGCCTGTGGTTTGATGGGGGAAAGCACTTGGCAAGGGCCCATCTCCTAAGAGGCCAGAACTCCTGATTCTTCCTGACCTTGGGAATCTGGTAGTGGAGGTGCTTCGGACAGTAAAACAGCAAGACTCAGTCGGGGCTTGGCTGGTCCACGGAGCCCCAGACACTTCACAGACATGGCCAGTTCTGGGTGTGTGCTGGGAGGAAATGGAGTTGCATTTATTATAAACTGTGAACCAAGACAGGCTTCCTGCTCCGCAGGAAAACAGGTAGGAAAGTGCCCCTCATCAGGGGAGGAGGTCTCCCTTCCGTCCCATAGCAGGAGGAGCTCTGCTGGGCGCAGGGCCTGTGTAAGTAGCTGTTAGTTCCTGTCTCCAGTTCTTTGGGGTCTATACTGAGGAGCGGAATTGCAGGTTCATGTGGCGATGCTATATAGAACTTGCTGAGGGCACATCTTCTTTGAACTTCACCTTCTACATCTGTAGAATGGAGCAGGGAGGAGGTCGGAGGGGGGACAACAATAGCTACCTCGTGCAGGGTGGATGGGAAAAGATTTGAAGATTAAGTGAAGTACAATGCCCAGTGTAGCCAAGGCTCACGGTACTTCAGGGAGAGACCAGGTTAAAGAGGCTGATGGTTGTGGGAAGGAAGGCTGAGGGGACAAGGGTCCCCTGTACCTGGCTGTCTGGGCTCTGCACCTGAGCAGTGGGCTCTTTCTGTGATAGATGGGGCAGTGTGAGCCAGTGGCTGGTTCCCTGAGAGCCAGGCCCCCTTCCTGCTTTTGGACCCAGGGAGACTGGCTCCCTGGCCCCACTGGGCAGCCCTCACCCTTAGGGAAGCCCGCAGTGGCTGCTGAGGTAGTTGTCCCCCATTTGCTGCTTGCCCCCCTCTCTCCCCTCCTTTCTGAGCCTGCCGGGGGAGCTGTTCAGGCTTGGCAAGCAGCAGGGGTTCAGAAATCAAATTAATAGATAAAAATTCCCATTCTCTGCCTGTTACTCACCTGGCTGAGCTGCGAAGTCTGTAACATAACAGGAATTGGGAGGGGGAGGGGAGACAGGAGCCAGCATCGAGGAGCATCATTTGAGAGGGAGAGAGTCTTGGGCTTTTGATGTGGGGAGAGGCCAGATGGCACCACGGGAGAAGGTGCAAGTGGAGCCTTTAGCAGCCGGCACTGCTGAGGAGGCGGGAAGGTGTGCAGCGCCCAGGAAAGGGGTCAGGGTGCAGCACCAGAGTGCACCCAGCCCCTCACTTAGAATCAGGAAGAAAACACAGCTGTGGTACCTCTGTGCCACTTACTGGAACCATTGTCCTCCCAGGGTCCCTGTTTAGCAATCCCTCCCGAGTGGGGTCCCTGCGAAGATGCATCAGATGCCACGTGGACAGCTGCTCTGTGGGACCTGGCACACAGTAGGCCCTCAGCACCTGTTGGGTGGGTGGAGTCAGGCTTCCTGCTCTCACCGCCCGCATCTGCATGGAGACATCTCACGATGAGGTCTCTCGGGCCTGGCCTGGCCCGGCTGGAGATGGGCCGTGTGGTCTCTAACAGTCCCTGTCCCAGGGCCGGAGGGCGGAGGAGGCCGTTGTTCCGGCTCCCTTCTTCCAGGAATGAGAAGCTCAGCCGGAGCCGTTAGCATGGGGCCGGGCTAGGCCCAGGATTTCCCCGCAGTGTTGTCCCCGTGAGATTGACCTATTCCGTTGTTATTTAGTAAGGATACATGGATACACGCTGCTTCCAAAAAATGACACATTTCGGGCGAGAGTATAACCCCTGATGCCAGGCTCCTTTCCCTCCTGTTTGTCCAGAGCACTGAGGTTGTTAAAAAACAAAATTTGCCCTGGATGGTGTGCTCAGTGGTTAGAGTGTGGGCCCAGCACACCTATAGTCATTGGTTCGATTCCCGGTCAGGGCACATACCTGGGTTGCAGGTTTGATCCCTGGCCCTGGAAGCAACCAATCCATGTGTCTCTCTCACATCCATGTTTCTCTCCCTCTCTCTCTCTCTCTCTCTCTCTCTCCCCCCCCCCCCCCGCCCCTCCGTCTTTCTCCCCCTCCCTCCCTCCTTTTCTACTGTCTCTGGAAAGAAAAGGAAAAAAAATATTCTCAGGTGATTAACAACAACCAAAAAAAAAAATCAGCTGAGTAAATTTAAAGATCTTCTTCATGAATTTGGGCAGCATCCATCTAGCAGTTGGAAAGGAGCTCCCAGGAGTTACACAGAATGGAAGGCTTTTATGGGCAGAAGAGGAAATTTCTAGCAAAGAGTAGGTAGCTCCAGGCTCAGATGGAAGGGGTCTTCGGGGTTTATCCCATTAGTGCTGACCAGGAAATTCCAGACTGACCAGCTAAGATTACCTTCCTGGGGGAGGCTGAAACCACAATTATGTTAGGTATTAAGTCTGGATGCTGATGTGGCTTAGCACCAGTGACGCCATTTTGGGCCCGTCGTCTCTTTTTTCACAATGTCAACACTTCAGAGCCGTGTCTGAGTGTGGCTGGGGTATGGTCAGGAAAGTCCCCCTTCAGGGCTGGGGCTGCCAAGGGTCGGGAGAGGACCAGGATGAGGGTAAACCACTTCCCCAGGGCCCCTGCCCACCTGAGGTTGGCCCTGAGGGGTGAGTGAGCTGCCTGGCTGGGGTTTCCCCGGGCTGTAAACGGAGCTATAATTGTAATGCTAATCATGCTAATCATAGCTTCCATTTACTGAGGCTTACTCTGGGCAGACCATGCTGGGCAGCTTCCCGTCTTCTCATTTAACTCTGGGAATGAGAAGTGGCATTGTCCTCATTTTACAGGTAGGAAACTGAGGCCCAGGGACGTTCGCAGAGGTGCCCAAAGTCACATAACGGTGGGCATTTAAAGTCAGCCTCACCCACCGATAAGGCCAGGTGCAGCAGACCCTGATTCTCGCCCAGCCGCAGCCAGCTGGTTTCCTTCCATCCCTCAGCCTCCTCGCCTCGCCTGTACCCACCTGCGGGGACTGAGCCCCTCCTTTCACTCGAGGGTGAAGATAATTGGGTACCTGTCTCATTTTAAAGGGGAGAAGGTAGAAGCCCCAAGAGAGCACATGGCCTGCCCCGGGCACACAGCAGAGCTGAACCAAGGTGTCCAGCATTCCCGACCGACGGACCTGATTATTTTAATCCGGCACCGGCTTTGCCGAATGTGCGTGCACGCGTGCCTGTGTGTTAAGGGGGGAGGGAGTGTGTGCATGTGTGTGAGGAGGTCCGGGTTAGGTGCAGGTGGGCCTTTTAACAGCCAGCACTGCTGAGGCTGAGGAAGCAGGGGCTGCTCGGCCCAGAAAAGGGGTCAGGATGCAGCTCCAGTGGACCCCCTCGCCCCCTACTTTAGAATCAGGAAGAAAACAGCACTGTGGCACCTTAGAGCCTAGGTGTGTGAAGCCCCTTTGTGCCACTCACTGGAACCATTGACCTCCTAGGGTCTCCATTGATGGCCCTTGCCCCATGGTATCTCTCCGTGACAGGCCTGCGGGAGGTGGGCTTTATTTCTGGGGGAGACATACTTTTCCATGCTGGAGAGCTGAGAGGAGAGGGCAGGGCGAGTTAGGGTTCACATTAACACCGACCTGAGGACAGAAGCAGCGCCTTGCGGAGGAGGTGGCAGCCTGCCTGGGCTCCCCGTTGTTCTGGGTGGTGGGGATACCAGCCCAGAAGATTAATGAGAGGGCAGGGGAGCGAGAAAAGGAAGGAAGAAAAATTGCTGCCCATTATACCTGTCCTTTGGCAAGGCCCGGTAATTAGCAAACCCTCAGCAGTAAAATATTTCGTTTTGGTGTA
>PVJC01020224.1:14811-29477 GCA_004026665.1 Murina feae
AGAGAGAGAAAGAAGAAGACGAAGAAGAAGAAGGAGGAGGAGGAGGAGGAGGAGAGGAGGAGGAGGAGGAGGACCTGGTTGAGTTAAGACACCCTCCCTGGGACTCAGCGAGGAACTGAGCTGGCCCTGGGGCTGTGTCACCCTGAAGCCCCTCTCAGAACAGAACCTTTCCTTCCTCCCGTGTATCTCCTTCCCAGCTGAGCTGCCTGGCCCAGTGGTTGGCATAGGGTTCAAGGCGGCCATACAGGAGCGTGTGCTGGAGTGTCTTAGAACTCACTGTGTAATAATCCATGTTAGACCATCTGCTTCTAGGCTCCTTTTCCGGGCAGGTCACTTTTCCCAGCAGCCAGCTGCCCTGAGGCTCACCTAATACTGCCCTTCCCCCCCCCCACCACCACAACCACCTACCCTTTAGGCCTGATTGAAGGATCTGACCCCAGAGGCTGCAGGGACCAGAGCAGGACTTGGGGAGGCAGCAGGAGCCCTGTTCTGGCTTGGACCCCACCCACTGGCTCACGCTGGTCAAGTTGCTCTTCTCTTTCCCTCAGGTTCCAGGTCCGTCCAACAAAGAAAACCGAGCTTAGCGGCCTCCAAGGGCCTTTCCAGATCTGCTAGATGCAGACCCCACTTTGGTTTGTACTAATTAGGAATCGGAGACAATTTAAATTCAATACATCCGGTCCTTAGTGAGTAAACAATCAGACATAATTCCTTCCTTTATGACTTCTCAAAGACTCACTCATGAGCAATGAGAACGCAAGCTAAAATCAATAGCTTTTATTTCTCAGACAGAGGAACTGCAGCATCCCCGGGCTGCTGGGCCTTGCAATTCATTCTTGTATTTTAAATTTTTATGTTTATGTTTATGGACTGCCATTAGGTAATACAGATCTATCCCGAAGGTTGACTTTTTTCATTAACTTAACTCATTTTACTTATTAGTTCACATTTATAGCTTGGGTTTAATAAGCGCATAGTGCAAAAGTCATAAAACAGCCCTTTTTAAAAGCAATATTTTAAAATAGAGACTCTTCTCTGAGTCATCCGGGTTTTATTTGCTCATAACTTGTTTCTCCTGTGACTTGAGGCCCAGCGGTGCCAATCCCAGCCAGTCATTGCCTTGAGCTTCAGCACCTCATTTGCAACAGGGAAGGGCACACGGATTAATAAAAGCAATAAATGCTTACATTTTAGAAAGTAAGCATCCAACAATCACTCACTGTGTTTCAAGTGCTTCTCATATATGGTGCACGAAATTTGTGCACAGATGGGGTGGAGTGGGGAGCGGTCCCTCAGCCTGGCCTGCACCCTCTTGCAATCCAGGACCACTGGCTCCTAACTGCTCACCTGCCTGCCTGCCTGATGCCCCTAACTGCTCACCTGCTGCCTGATCTCCCCTAACCGTCTCTGCCTTGGCCCCTGCACCTGGGACCCAGGCTTCCCTCCCTCTGGCTGGCCACAAGCACCAGGGACCGTGGACGGCTTTGCTTGGGCCCCGGTTTTATCAGGAAGGATGTCTGGAATGACGTCTGAAAGACATCTGTTCTATCTGATCTAGTTAGCATATTACCCTTTTATTAGTATAGATTGGCTGGTTGAATTCTTCATCCCTATGAAGTGGCTTTATTATTATTTTTTCACTTTAAAGAGAAGGAAACTGAGGCCCAGAGAGGTTAAATGGCCTGCCTGAGGCCACACAGTTGATGACAGTTGGTAGAACTGAGATGCAAACCCAACATGTCTAAGTCCAGTCACCATCCTTCCCCCAATATCTGTCTCTCTCTCCCACCCACCCTTTCATCATCTCTTTACTCTCCACCTCTACCACCAGGCCCTTCCCATCCTCCTTTCATTCTCTCATCTGTTTCTACTTGTCTGAGCTTCCTCCTACTTTTTATCTACCTGTAGAATACCTCTGCTCTGACCTTCAGTGGCTCCCCATTGCCTATGGGTCAAGTTTCTCATCCTTTAGCCTCGCATCATTCAAGGACCTTACCCCTCCAACCCCTGCCTTCCCTCCCTGTCTCATTTCCTAGCCTTGGCTCCTGGTCCTGGATGCCCACCCCACACCTGGGTACCCATGCTTTTGCTCACCCTGGTCCTTTTGCCCATGGTGCTTTCCTCTCCTCTCCGTACGTTCAAATCTGCCCCCTCTTTCAGAAAGCCTTCCTGGGGCTTAAAAAAGAAGGGGCCCCTCCCTTCTCTGAACTCAAACCAAATGACGAGCCCTCCTTAGCCTCCTTGAACTATGAAAACCAGGTCACCTAACCTTTCCTTCTCCATAACAGTGAGCTCCTTTGGAGGTATACTTTGTGCCACACTCATCCCTGGCACCTTCTGAGAACTGGATGTACAGCAGATGTTTAATTAATGCGCAGCAACATGAATGAATACCCATGTTGCTTGTGATCGTCAGGAAAATGCCTGTGTCTTCTCTGTGGCATTCAGGGCCAGCCCAGTGCAAGGGAGATACTGTCCACATTCTACTAACTTTCAGTGTAAAGCACTGATCACAGGACTTTTCCATCTCATTTCCTGCTCTGCCTGAAGCCCCAATCTGTTCCTTTGCTCACCCTGATCCCCTGCTCACAGTACCCTCTCTCTACTCCAGATACACACGTCTGCCCTCTATTCCAGGAAGCGCTAATGTGCCCGCTGGGGTCATCAGGACATCGGGGAGGAGGGGCCTTACTTTGGTATCTCTGCCTGTGAGTTATTAGAGCCCTGCCTTTAGACCTGGCCCCAAGAGACCGCAGGGACCAGTGGCAGGTCCCACACCCCCTCTCACAGGGAGACGCCAGGGCCCCACAGAGGAGAAGCGGTGCCTGAGTGCTCACATCCTGGGATGGGACCCCAGGACTGCTGCCTGTAAGTCCATGGGGCTTCCTGCTGTCACCTCCTGGGAATGAAGGCCCCACCCCGAGCCGTGCATCTGTTAATGGGGTGGGGGGTCTGCTTCTCCTAATAGGTGTGAGGAGCACGGACTGGGGTGTAAATGAAAGATGGAGGCTGGGGGTTACCCCTGAGGAACGACTTCATTAAGGATATCGGGAGGAGGTCCAAAGAGGGTGACCCACACATGCCATTCGGAGGGGGCGGGAGCCGGGACCACAGGCAGCCGCAGTGAGCCCGTTGCAAAGGCACAGCTCATGGCATGCTGCTAAAACAGCCTCCACGGTCACCTCTTTCCTGCAGCCCTTTCTCTCGTTCTCTATCAGACCCTCTTGGAAGAAGTGGAGAATGCCACCTCTCCTGGGGATTGGTCCCACCCCACCCGCCCCTCTCCAGTTCTCTCGCGCTGGCTGCCGTCTGGTGCGACATTAGCGTTCACCAGCTTGCAGAGCGCTAATGACATTTGCATGTTGCTGGCTGGTGCAATGTGGGCCGGGGCTTGGGGTCCCGTGGGCAGGTGGGGGGAGTTTGCAGCCCAGAGGGAGAAGCAGATATGCTGGGAGCGGGCCCACACTGGTCCCTGAGAGGCAGAGAAGAGGGGCCCCGGTGGATCAGAGGGAACAAATACTGGTGGAATGGAGAGGTTTTTGTCTAAAGATGTGCCAAGGCCAAAAAGCAGCTCCCAGTCCAGTGCTCCGCCTCCCCGCAGGCACTCACTGCATTCTCTCCTGTGTTGCCTCCCTAACATTTATTGAGCGCCTGCTATATGCCAAATGCTCTACTGAAGGCTTGTGGAAGCCAGTTTTACTCCCTGCAGTTCTTGAAGATAATGCTGTCATCCTCCCTGTTTTATGGTCCTGGAGACTAACGCCCTGAGAGGGCACCTGAGCTGTACCTGCCTCTAACGCTTATGCTGCTGTGGGCATTGCCTCCCACACCTTGTCCCAGCTTAAGCTCAGCCAGGAAACCATCCTCGGCCCTGGCCTTTCCCAGCATGCATCTGACAGGCAGGCAGGAGACCCTTGGCTGCTCCAGGGGCTGCAAGGCCGACAACTGCAAAGGAGGGAGCAGCCCTGGAGAGAGCACCCAGCCATGAAACGGGAGAGACCCCAGGTTTAGGCCTCACGCTGCCGCAAACTTGCTGTGTGACTTTGAACAAGTCACTGCCCCTCTCTGGCTGTCATTCTCCTTATTGGTAAAATGATGCCTTTGGTCTGGCTCCATGGAGCGTTCCAGGAATGCATTTGCACATGAGCAAGGATCTTTCCTCCAAGGCACTTGAACTCTCCCACAGTTTCCACCCCCTCACTTGGATGTAAAAAATTATGTTTTATATTCAAGCAAACCATGAACACTTGTCAAGCATCCCCACTCTGCAAAGTGCACTGTGCTAGACGCAGCGAGATGCTTACGTGGTTTTTTTTTTTTTTTTTTCGGGCGTACACACAGGCATATGCATATCTTTGCGTCTTAGAATTGTCTGGCTTCCCAGTCCTGATGAGTAACCTCAGACTCCTGCAGTCTTTGCCTCATCACACGGCCTCCTCCAGGCCCAGAGAGCATTTCAAACAAAAACAAGAGACCTCGGGCAGCGTGAGCAGGTGAGATCCCCCCAACGACGCAGTCACGGCCGGCTCTGTTTGTCTCTGACAGGTGGGCATCTCCTGGGCAGCACTGAGCGTGCAGTGGCAAGAGCTTCCGGCACAGTCGTCAAAGCAACCTGAACCCTGTCAGTTTGGCTTCTAGAAACGTGGACACGGCTCTTTTCCAGACGCCAGCCACCCAGGTAAGGGAGTTCAGGCTTGTTGCGCCCGGGGCCTCGGGCTTTATGCTGCTTTCATTGTTGTTGTTGCTAGTGGTAACCGTGAGCGGGGCACCCAGTCACTCTTTGTCACAAGGCTCTGAGCTAGTCCCTTCTTTAGCAGGAGTGGCTAAGGCTCTAAAGTCCAGCAGACCTGGGTTCAAATCCTGGAATCTCCAGTTTTGAGCTGTGTGGCCTTGAGACCTTTCTGTGTCTCAACCCCTTCCTCAGTCAACCAAGGAAGCCATCGCACCCACTTTCTGGGTTTGTGGTGAAGATAAAATAAGGTAACACATGAAAAAGACTTCGAACAGGATGGGCACCCAGGAAGCTCAGGACCCAGTAAGTGGTAGCTGTGACGGTCCTAGTAGTGTGCCTGCCCTGTCAGCTTGTCACTAGTTGATGCTCATGTTGATGGAGTGGAGTCCACATTTGCACTCGAATGTAGACTTGGTGAGGACAGCCGCTTGTCTGTCTTAGGTGAATCCCCGGATCCCAGCAGAGCAAACTGGCCATTGTTTGTTGACTGCATGGATGTGTGAAGATGCTTTATCTGTGTTGTGCACAGTCCTCGAAGGTCCTAGCATTAGTAGGGATATGGGTTTGGTTGTGTGTGACAAAATCCCAAAGTCACGGCTCCTTAAACACAAGAGAGGATGCTTTTTCCTAAGTACCACTGAGCTACGGGGTTTCTCTCCACAAAAGCAGTGGAGGCCAAGTTTCCTTCTGTCCTGCGACTCCGCCATCGCTTGTCTCCATGATCCGCGATGGCCCACGGTGGTGTCTGTCTCCATTCTGCTCAGCAAGAGGGGAAATCAGAAAAGGAGAGGGTGCTCCACCCTGTAAGAGGGTGCGTATGTCCCTCCCACTCGTGTCCCGTTGACCAGCATGTAGATATGTGACACACCTGGCCGCAAGGGAGACTGGAAGTTAGAGTCCTTATTCTGGGTGGCCGTCTGCCCAGGTACAATCTCCAGAAAAGGGAGGGAGGAGTGTGAGCAGACAAAACAGCAGATGCTCCCTAGTGGGCAAGGGTTGGGGATGAGGAGCAGGCAGGAGGGCTGATTTGGTCCCAAGAAGGTCCTTCCTGTGGCCTCTGACAGGTAGACCTTGGTTTCATGGATCTGGTATCTGGAAGCCTGATTTACACACACATCCACATAGAATCACACATATTCACGTACACAAAATCACACACATTTACAAACACACACATTTATACACACACACACACAAAACACATATACACAAGCACACATGAACCCCACCATCTCAGCCACCCTGTGTCAGGTTGCCTGGGGTTCCCCTCCACTTGCTTGAAGGACCTTTTCCTTCTTCCCTTTGCCTTGTTCCCACCCCCACTCCCACCCTCTGGCTGAGCTACTTTAGCATTTATTTGCTCTCAGTGGCCCCCAGAAGAGCAGCTATAGTCCCCCCTCCACACCTCTTCCTGGGGCCTCTGAGAGGGGAGGGAAGAGGGAAGGCACTGACTGAGCAGGAGCCCATCCTCCAGGGCCCCAGGCGCCTGTGTGGGGTTCCAGGGCACAGGCAAGCGGGCCAGCCTCGCAGCCCCAGCTGACGTCCACCGTGGCAGCTCGGTGATGCATTTAGGGTGCGGCGTATGATTTCATTTGAAAAAAAAGATTGCTTTGCAGAAAAAAAATAGGTGGCAAACCACAGCATACGCTTCTGCCTCCCAGGCAACTGGCCGAGTGCTTTTTAAGATCTGTCCTTTGCTTGATTTGGGTCAACCACAAACCTCTTGGCCTTCATCTCTCTCTCTCTCTCTCTCTCTCTCTCTCTCTCTCTCTCTCTCTCTCTCTTGCTGTCTTTCTCTCTCCCCCCTCCCACCCCCTATGGATTCTGCAGCTCTGACTCACCAGGCAGACAGCTCAGTGTGCAGCATCACCCTGCCTTATATGGTGTGCTCAGTGCTCCCGGGGCAATGACTGTTCATTCATTCCTTTCTTCAGCCAGTGACTGTTGTGTTCTTATTATGTGCCAGGCACTGTTTCATTTGCTGGGGGTTGAGGGGGAGCAAAGCTGAAAGGCCTCTCTCTCAGGGAGTCTGCTGAGGGCAGGACCCCTCCTCTGCGTGTCTTGCCCCCAGTCCCTTGTTCAGTGTCTCAGTCAACACTGAATTACAGTTGGACTTGGTGGATGTGTGTCAGTTACTTTTCACACTATTATAATCCTCACCCAAGGATATATTTTTTCTATTGAAATTTTTAGAGAGAGTGTAAGGGAGGGGAGGAAGGAGGAGAGAGAGAGAAAGAGAGAGAGAGAGAGAGAGAGAGAGAGATCAATTGATTGCCTTCTGTATGCGCCAACAGGGCCACGTATCAAATCTGCAACCCAGGTACACACCCTTGACCAGGAGTCGAACCCATGACCCTTTAGTACACAGGCTCCTAGAGCTTTGCATATGCTCTCCCTTTCCGTTCTGGGGCTAAGGTTCCAGGAAAATGGTGGAGAGTCCACCCCAGTGAACTGGCCTAGCCTTGTGTCTAGGCGGTTTGAAGGAATGGATTGATTTCCTGGCTCAGCATTACACAAACTAAAGTATTTCTGAGAAGATGGATTATAGGACTGTGCTTCATTCTCACCTCCTTGAATGCCTCTGGATCCTGAATTACAAGGCGTTTGGATATTTCTGAAGGACACAAAGCCTACAGATTGGAAGGTGGGCGGGGTCCAATCCGCCTTGTGCTCACCTGGTCCTCTGCTGGTGGCCGTGAGCCTCTCACCCTCTGCAGTCACCAGCATCCAGCGCAGAGCCGGGCACGCCGGGGGCTCCCATCAGTGGTTGGTGAACGGGTGGACAGATGGCCGGTGACAGTGGACTCACTGTACTACATGCTTTCCTAGCCTCGGTCCAAGCGTCCAAGGTGGTTGGAGGCACCGGTAACAGTTTGATGTTGGCTCCTGTGCAACATTAGTAGTTTTCAAGTCATGGAGGGGACTCAAAACAAATGCCTTTTGAGCTTGTCAGTTTCTCATTTCAGTTGTGGGAGGCGGCGTGGTGTGTGCCCTGATGAAAGGATGCGCTTGCTCAGACCCCAGCTCCGAGGCGGGTGGCCCCGGGCATGCTATTTTGTCTCTCATGAATTCTATTTTCTCATCTAGAAAATGATGGCACTAATCCCAGCCAGCTCCCAGGGCTCTGATGAGCACTAGATTAAATAATGGGTGTTAAGACGAGGCGCAGAGCTCTGAGCACGTGGGGAACACTCAGGAGAGGATGCGGATGGCCTATTTAATGACCCCCTTAAGCTATGTGTTGCATGTACTTCTTTCTTCCAGACATATTTTTTTGCAGACTGATTTGCACTTTTAAGGCACAAATTATTTTTTTTTAAGTTGCTATTTCAGAAGTAAAACATGCTCCTTAAAAATTCAAATGATCCAGAGAGACTTAAATGAAAAAGCAAATGCACCCCCCGCCCCCTGCCCTCATGGCCAGCTTTCTCATTCCCTTTCCCAGCAATGTTCCAAAGTCAGAGCTTTTCTTTTTTTTTAGTTCCTAAGGACAGCAGACAGGTATGCAGTTAGGAGGGGACAGTGGCCAGTCCAGGCCAGAAGTCCCGAGGCCGGTGCCTCGGTGGTCCTATTGGACCCAAGCACAGCCTGTCTTCTGGGTAGCCTGGCATTTCTGACTCCTGTTTGCTCTGACCTGGAGGATGCCCAGTGCCCTGAGGCCGGGGGAGTGGTGTGAGGCATGCCACACTAGGACCAGGCCTGGAGGGACAGGTGCACCAACACTGGGTCTGGCCACTTGCCCGAGCCTCTTCTGTCAGAGCCCCAGCGCTCACTCCAGTTTCAGATGCCTTGTTCCTGGCAGGGTGACCACTCACGTCCACACCTGTGCCCTCTGCTGCCACTCTCCTTCCCCCATCAGGAAGGAGCCAGGGTCTACCCGGCACAAGGCCCACAGCATCGTTGGTGCCCATGGACTGGAGCAGGTTTGAGTTTTACCAACACAAGGGTGCAAGCTGCCATCTGCCTTTATTTCTCTAGATCTGACTGTTGCTGAGCCCCCTTTGTCCATTAGAGGGACATTCAATCCCAGTCACATTGGGGAGGGAGGACACTGGCCCCCTAGGATTGTGTAGGAAACTTGGGGGCCTTTGTGTGACCCAGAATGTTTGAGGGAGGCTGCCTGGCTTCAGTGCACTCAGGACCCCACAGAAAGGCTCATTTGCCAAGCCTCGGGGCCCAGTGAGGGCAAGTGGTCGGCAGCCATTTCCATGCCAACCTAGCGTGTGGTCTTTGGTTACACCTGCAGGCCAGGAGTTTGGGTGTTTAGAATCCTAGCCTCTCTCAGGCACCTCAGGGACCTGTCACCTCCTGGGAGGGCTGTTCTGGGATCAGGGCTCTTGAGCTTGTATTCTTGGGTCCTACAAAATCCACTTTTCCTTGTTGACTCCAGCCATGTCCCCCAACCCTTGCCTCAGCCTCTGCCTCTGCCCCTCCCTCGCAGGCTCCACCTTTGTGTTCTACCTCCTGGGGCTCCAGCCTGCCTTCCTAGGCCCAGCGATCTCTGTGCTGGCCTTGGGGACAGCAGTCCCCAGGAGTAGGACCCAGCGATTAACCACCATCTTGGAAAGGGAGGGATAATGCCCACAGCAGAGAGAACAAATCAGAAAGATGGTCTCCGCACATTCTCCTGCCACCACATGGGCTACAACAGATGGAACAGCACCTTCCCACTCATTTGTATATTGAGTACCAACTATACCAGACTCTTTCAGAGGCTGAAGGTAAAATGCCATACAAGGTGGACCTCAAAGAGTTTGGGGTTTGACTAGTGATTCTCAGATGTGGTCCTCACACCAGCAGCCTCAGCACTGCCTGGGAACTCGTTGGAAATGGAAATGCAGATTTTCAGACTCCCCCTCCCCCACACCTAAGGAATCAGAGGCTGGGGGTTGAGGTCCAGCAATCTGGGCTTTGCTAAGCCATCCAGGGGACTCATGTTGGAATCACTGAGAGCAACAGGCAGGTGGCAGGAGGTTAATATACTGTCAGGCCGTGGCACAAAGAAGGGGTGCTGGGGCCCATGCTGAGGAAGAGGAGGTGCTGGGGAAGCTACTTGGATTATGAATGACCGAGAGGTGACAAAGAAATCTGTGTGTGCCTTAGGAGGGGGGGAGGGAATTCCTAGCAGTAGGATCAGCACATGCAAAGTCCCTGGGGCAGCATTTCAGGAGCTACACAGGTGCTGCTGGGATGGACTGACAAGAGGGCAGGGGGATAGAGGGGGTGGACAATAGGCCTTTTGTGCTCTGAGTTTGGTGGGTCCCCAGAAGTGCTGGGGAGCCTTGGAAGGGTTTCTGCAGAGGAGGTGGGAAGATCGGAGCCCTGGGAAGATGGTGGGGAGGGTAGAGGCTGAGGCCTCTGGATCTCAGCAGGTGGCAGGCTGCCTTTGGGGGCCAGAGCTGAGCCTGCAGTGGATGGTGAGGAGACACGATGGGGCTGGATACCCTGGGTCCTGGAGAAGCCCTGTTGCTAGAACATTCCCTCACAGGAGCTGGAGCCCAGGGAGCCACTTCTGTCCCCGTCTCTCCTCAGTGTAGAAACATCTGGAACTGTCCTGCCCTGTAATTAGCGTCTGCTCACCCCTTCCACCCCAAGTCTCCACGTTCTCTCTCTTGCGGGGAGGAGACCTAGGTACCGTCTACAGGTCCAAGCTCTTGACCTGGAGCGGAGGCACAAGAACTGCAAGAAAAAATCCGGAGCCCTCTGAGGACGGAGCTAGGTGGGAGAGAGCCGGGGCCCAGGTGTGGATCAGGGAGACCCTGTCATTCACCCGGGTCCCCCCCTCAATGCTGGCTTAGGAGCCCCATGACAGGAGGTGACTGGGGAGCCCCTAGCCCAGACCAGGCCACCCCCTCCTCAGAGGCCCAGCCTCTCACTGCCTTCTCAGGGCTAAGCAGGCACATGAAAGACAGTGGGCCTCTCCCAGGCCTGGGGCTCTCACTTGGGAAGGGGCCTCCTATGAGCTCATCCTGTGGCGAGTCCAGGGCTGAGCGGAAGGGGCTTGCAAACCGCAGCCAGGCTGCTGAGACCTCGGGAAGCCCAGCACCGAGGAGAGGGAGGGTGGGGCAGGGAGGAAACAGGCGCTGCTGCAGGGCCAGACGGGGCCCCACTGGACCGGCTGGGCAGCTGCTTTGGGCTGGCAGCTCCTGCTTCTTCGGCGCCCACTCCTGGGGCTGCGTTTAGGCTGAAGTGGAGTTGGTTGGAGCCCTCTGATGACGCCCGGGCCAGGCCTATGTATAGTCAGGTACCCCGTTAGCCCAGCGGTTCTCAACCTTCTGGCCCTTTAAATACAGCTCCTCGTGTTGTGACCCAACCATAAAATTATTTTTGTTGCTACTTCATAACTGTAATGTTTCTACTGTTATGAATAGTCATGTAAATATCTGATATGCAGGATGGTCTTAGGCGACCCCTATGAAAGGGTCGTTCGATCCCCAAAGGGGTCGCGACCCACAGTTTGAGAACCACTGCTTTAGCCCAAGCAGCCATCAGTGCTGATTTGTGGTGAGCATCAGAACGCTGTGGGTCCAGCTGAGGAGGTGCCGGCTGGGCCCTGCACCAGTCCCCTCCCTCAGGAGGGCTCCCTCAGAGGATAGACCACTCTCAAGGGAAATGGTCAGCAAGGACTTGTGGCCTCACAGGCTCACTGGACTGGGAGGGGTTTCAGAGTCATCTGTTTTCACTCCTTGAGAGGTCATCATTGAGCTTCTGCTTGCATACCTCTAGTGATGGGGCTCTCACTACCAACTAAGAGCAATGTCCAGATTGCTTTGAAAGTTACTCTTCTGCTTTGCACAGGTCCTGGGTTCAAATCCTACCCGTGCCACCTATTATGTGGCCTCAGGCAAATGACTGACCTTCCAGAGCTCTGGTTTCCTGTCGTCTACAATGGGTTTGATAGATCTCCTCCTTTTCACTTGTGGGGAGGTTTAAACCAGGCATCTTTATCACTGCGAGCAGTTTAAAACAGTCTCTCCCCAGGACTTCTCTGCTGACCTGTAGGTCTCACAGCCAGTCACATCACCAAGATAAATGTCAACCCCTCCCTGGCAGAGTAGCTACTCAGTTCTAGGTTGGTTTCATTGCTTTACCTCTCAAGCAGACCCACCAATGCCTTCGCGATAAGGCTAGACCAGTCCATGGTTTTTACCCTCCACCCAGCCCTGCTCTCCAAGGGCTTCTGGGAGACCAGTTTCCTGCAGCCCCTCCCTCCTGCCACACCATCCCAGAGAAGTCGTGGAGACTGGCAGAGACCTCAGGTCAGCTTGCCACTGCCACCACCCTCAACCATGGCCTTGGCCCCTCCGGCCTCTGTGTTGTTGGTGACTGTGCTGTTTTGGTGTTGTTTTAATAGCTTTATGGCAGTAGAATTTACACCCCGGAAAATGTGCTCATTTGCAGGATATGATTCAGGGTCTTGTAGTAAATTTATAGTTGTGCAACCATCACTACGATCTAATTTTAGAATATTTGCATCACCCCCAGAAGAAATCTGCTATGCATTGGTCATCAGTTCTTGTCCCCACCCCCAGCCCCAGGCATCCACCAATCTACTCTCTGTATAGATTTTGCCTTTTCTGGACATTTCATATGAATGGATCACACACCATGTGTGGAGTGGGGGGTGGGGTGGGGGCGGGACTGTGTGTACTCAGTGATATACCCATCTTCCCACCGCCAGCCTAGGCCAAGTTGTGTGTTTTCTTAGAGTTGGAAAAACTCAGACACTGAGTGCGATATTTACTTTAGTGCGAAAATAAAGCACGAGATTGTACCCCACCCCACACTGGGACCCGCCGACATCTGCTCTAATACATGCAGAGTCGGGCAGCTCACTGCCCCCAGAGACGGAAGGAAATGCGCAGGTCCTGATCACAGCTAAGTGCCAGGATTGCCGAGGTCGTTTGGCCTCTGGCCCCACCCTCTGGGATGGCATCATTTGACAGCTGAGGAACTGCAGCTCCGAGAGGTTGAGGCGCTCAGCCTGAGTCACACAGGTGGGATGCGGCGGAAGCCAGGTTTCTCCCAGGGTCTCGCTGATTCCCATGCATCTTTGCACACCTGGACCACAGTTCCAGTCCTCCCCCAGGTGGAGGTCTTTGTATGGAGGTGAACTCTGTCTTCCTGTAATTCCCACCCATTGTGTCTAGTTTGGTTGACAAGGGAGGTGGGGAGAGGTTGGAGAGAGGAAACAGCACGGAGGAGGACTGGACCCGGGGGCATTTGCAAGGCTTACGTAGTAGGAAAGTTCAGGGAAATGCGGCTGGAAGCCCCCTCCCTCCAGGGCCTGGGGAGCCAAGGAGTCTGGACTCCTTAAGATTTATTTCCTCCTGGAAAGCAGAAATTAGCCACTTGAGGGAGGTCTGCGGGAGCGCTGTCCTGACTTGCAGGCCTGCGACTGGAAGAGGACTGAGGCTGCGCCTGTTGCCTGGATACGAAGCGCCATTGCTGAGCCCTCTGAGCAGGTGCATCCCGCAGGACTGCAGGTTGCTGTTGTCCACGAGAGGGCTGATAGGCCTCACTCACAGGCCTCAGCACCAGCCCCTCCAGGAGCTCACATGAGCTGGGCCTTCCCCGTGGCAGAGCTGGGTCATGCCAACCCCACTGCTCCAGGCCAGCGGGCGACTTGTCTGGACCTTGGGTCCTACACCTGCAGAATGGGGATGGCACTCCCACCCCCAATGGGATGTTTCATAGGGGGTTGAGGGGCTCAGTGCGGTGGGGGAAAGTATGACAACATGTTCTCACGCCACATAGGAGCTGTGTGTTCCTGGGCAAACTCTGTGCCATGGAGCCTCTGACTCCTCATCTGTAAAATGGGGATGGGCCTAGCACAGTGGAGGACATACAGTGGCGTTCCACCCCCAACTCCCACATCCTTAACCAAAGATAGCAGCCTGGTATCGTGGGCATGACCCACCCAGACCCCGAAAGGTCAATGATATTTGTGCCTTTATCTCTGAATGAAACCTCCCTTTCAACCCTGGAAAGAACCAGCATGATAGCTGTCTTGGTTAGGCACCATGCTAAGAGTTTTACATTTATGATCTCAGTCCGTCGTCCCTAAACACCGAGAGAGTACAGTGGCAGTCCCATTTTATAGGTAAGCATACTGAGGCAGAGAAGGCAACTAAGATGTCCCAGGTCACAGGCCTAGAACAGAGCAAGGATTCATACCCATGTCTGTCTTGATTCCAAAGACTAGACACTAATCACCTCTCTTCACAAGTATCCTTCTGGAAATTTCCAGAGACGAAAAAGGAAATGGCGAGATGGGAACTAGTGGGAGAACTAGTTGGACACTTGGCACCTGGGTGAGGGTGCATCGTTGTCCTTCGGGTCTATGTCTGGCCTGACAGGCACTCCCCAGTTGGCAGCCGGGTGGGGAGGATGTGAGAAGGAGGCAGTAGGCATGGGCTGGGTTCAGCCCAGGCTGGTCCCTTAGACCATTTGCAGATCCTCAATCCTCAACAGCATGGAACCTGCTGGAACTGGATCCCTCCTCTCTGGTGGCCCTATTTTTTAGAGAAACTGGGGGGGGGGGGAGGTAGGGAGTGTTGGGGCCACTGGTTAGAACGAGAACCACTCTGCCCACACTTCAGAGGAAGAGGCAGGAGGGAGACAGCCTGGTAACTGGAAAGGAAGAGGGAGGCTCCTGCAGCCACTGACCCATTTCGCTTTCCCTGCCAAGCGGGGTGCAGCATGCAGCAGGAGGGCGGCATGCATTGCACCCCCCAACCCCCACCCCCACCCCTGTAGCTAGATTTACTCTGGGGCAGGGATAGCAGGCCCTGGGCTAAGGTGACCAGACGTCCCGCTTTTGGCGGGACAGTCCCAATTTTTAACGATTTGTCCCGCGTCCCGCGGCATTTTAAAAAAGTCCCGATTTTTGGAAAGAGACATATGTGCTACTCTTTGTAATATTTTAAGTAAT
>PVJC01020225.1:0-29391 GCA_004026665.1 Murina feae
CCCCACAGCCTACCTCATCCCTCCACCATGGACTTTGTCGGAAGACAATATGAGGTCATGCCCCACTATTACTACATCTTACTGCATGGTTAAATTTACTCTGGCATTGTGCTGGTTTCTAAATGACATGTTATGAATATAGTTTAACAGAGAGTTACTAACAGAGACGGGAGACAGAGTGCTAAATATACTTTTCAATACTTATTAAACTGAAAAATCCATTTCTCTCCCAAAGTTTGGGTGAAAGGAAGAAAAACAATGTGCAGGTCCTAGGTTCCTTCCTCAATACCCTTCCTCTGTATTTTCCTGCTTTTCTCATTTAAACCCAACAGTACAGAACCTTTGTCTTCTCTGGAGCTAATATTTATGCGGTTTTTAACCACACTCAAGTTCTATGAATAACCTCTTCCAGTCCTTAACTTCTAATATTTAAAGTGGTGTGCTTCACCTGCAAAAACCTTTCTATTTTATAATAAATGTTTAAGCAAAGCCATTTAAGATAGTCATTTAACATAATGCTTAACATGAGGCTATTAAGAAATTAAGAATACTATTTTTAAGAAGTAAAAAATGTGTAACTACAACTTGCCTAGAAACAAGAATATTAATCTTAGATGACACATTGTGGTACCCTTTAGGGGAATTCCTGACCGGGAATCGAACCCGCAGCCTCGGTGCATCAGCAGGATGCTCTAACCAACTAAGCTACCCAGCCAGGCAGTGAGTACAATTCTGTTGCTCTACAAATTGTTAACTACATTCTGGGGTTATATGATATTTACTCACCACAGATAATACTACTAAATAGACTCTAAGTTTGAATTATTTTCTTAAGTTTGGTATAAAGGTTGGGAAAATGTATAATATGTAGACCAGACGAATATTAATTAAGGATACCCTCCCAGGTCTATAAACTACTTCTTCAACCAATCAACTCTTACAGCATTTCTGAAAATAACTTATACTCTCGCCTATGCCCCAACCAACCAAAGCAAAACACAAAGCAATGATGCCCATGCTCTCATTAGTCCCTGACTCACAGGGTTTGAACTACTTGGCACTTAGACCAGTTAAGTGCTGGTTATATGGTACCTGGCACATTCCAGACAGAACCTGACTGGCTGTATCATGGCCTCAAAGTCTTTCCTCTACCCTCCACATATGGCTCCGAAAGTTTGAGTTAAAGAAAGAATTTTCGAATTCACAAAACTAGCCAGAAACAAGGATGTCTTAAGTCTTCCCAAGTTTTTAAAAATGAATAGCAATAAAAAGAAAACCTCACACAAACGGATCAGCTTAAAATGAATGCGCTGGAATAGACCATATGAAGAAAATTTTAGTTTAAGGTTGCAGGCACATGTGTGTGTGTCTGTATATACATACACCCACAATATATGCACATATGTATAAAGCATCATAAACCATCGGTTGCAATTAAGCTCAAGGGCTATTAAGGAAGTATTTCCCGAGCTGCTAAGAAGGGAGGTGGGGAGGAGGGGGGCGGGGAGTGGGCACATAAGGAAAATAACATCTTAAATTTTTCTCCAGAATTTTCTAGCATTTGCTAAGGCATGGACTGCTTTTTCTAGCCCAAGTCGCAATTAAGCAGCCCCTTATATTTTGATGCATTGTGTATGCAGGCGGGCACGTTCAGCAACAACAGTCTGATTTCTAATAACGTTGTAGTCTTCATTCTCTCTCCTACAAACATCTCAGAAAAAAACAAAAAACAAAAACAGAACTACATCCTACCCGATGCTGACACCGACCTACTCTTGTCAATTACAGATGCGTAAGGACCACTGCAGACCTTCACCGGCAGAGCCGGGCTTTGAAACGGACCAGAAATGTCATACAACGCAACGTGTTTTGCGGCCGATCTGACCAGCACAAGAGACACCAGGGCAACGGGAGGTGGGGGGGGGGGGACCTTTTCGCCCACCCCTTCCGTACAATCCTGTAAAAATCCAGGACCGACACGGGATTTTACTCAGCCAGGCACCTAGCGAGCTCTTCTCCCTCCGAAACCCAGACCAGGGCGACAGCTCGCTGCAGGCACGCACCGTGCTCGGTCGCAGACCGTGCGCTGGACACCATCGGTTGCCCACACACCTGCACCACCTGGGCGGGCAGAGTCAGGCGGGCACCCCGCGGCGGCCAGGCTCCCCCAGGTACGCTGGCCGGTAGGCACCGCGGCGCCAAGCACCCCAGCAGCGCGACCCCCTTTCCCTGCTAGCAAATGCGTCAGGCTGCTCCACAGGCAGCGCTACCACCCTGAGGACTCCGTCCACAAAGGAGGGTTGGGAAGGGGCTGGTGTCCTCCCGGGTCCAAAACTCTGCTACCGACGCGGCCAGCCCGGCTTCTGCTCGCAGCCCCGTGACAGCCCACAGCGCAGCCCGGCCGGGCCAGAGCTCAGTTTTCCGGGCGGCGAAATGGGATGCCCACGGCCCGTCCCCCTCCTCACACACACACACCCCTGCGCACACCTTGGAGGTCTGCGATCCCCCCCCACCCCCAGGGACCGTGCGTGGCGGGGAGGGGCCGCCGCTCCCAGGGTGCCCACCCGGGCCTCCCCTCAACCGACCCAGAGGCGGCGGACAGCGTACCGGGCTTCACCGTCTTGAGGCGGAGGGGCTCGCGGAAGTGGCGGATGACAGCCAGGGTGTCCCGGTGGGTGAGCCCGCTGACTGGCGTCCCGTTCACCTCCAGCAGCACATCGCCGGGGCCGGGCGCCTTGCCCGAGAGGACGCAGCAGGTGCCCCCGCCGCCGCCGGGCTCGTCGCGGAGCCGCCCCAGGTAGGGGAACTCGCCGCGCTCGGCGCCGCCGCGGATCTCCACGCCCAAGTCGCCCGGGGGCCCGGCCCAGGACACCACGCACTCCTGCACCTTGCTCAGCCAGTGCTTCTTCTTCTTCAGCGTCTTCGACATCCCGACCCCCGCTGCACCATGGGGGAGACCCCGCGCGCGGGCGGGGGCCCCGGGCGGCCTCGCCGCGCCGGCGCCCCGTGGACCACAGCCCGCTGGGCGCCCGGCCGCTCCACGCCCCGAGCCGCCCCCTCGGACGCCCCTCCCGGCAGCAGCGCTCCTCCTCGGGGCTGGCGGGGCTTCTCCCTCGGGCGGGCGAGACCGCGCGGAGGCGAGGACGAGGGAACTGTCCCCCGGCGGCTCCCGAGGGGTGTCGGGCGGGGTCACCGGCCACCGCTGGCCCCGGGGGTTCTGCGCCCCAGCGGCGGGAAAGGCGGAGGCTGAGGGGCGGAGAGGGCGGCGGGGAAGCGCTGGGGCAGGAGCAATCCGTCGGGGACGCGCAGAATCCCCACAGACCGGGCGCTGGACCGAGGGCGGCCGCCGCGGAGCTGGAGCGCGGAGCCCGACGCCTGCCCTGCCGAGCTGCCAGGAAACTGCCGCTTTCAAACCCGCCGCAAGCTCCTCCGCCGCCGGCCCTGCCCCCGCCCTCACCGCCTCCCCGCCGCCCGCCCGCCCCTCCCGCGGCGCCCGGCGCGCTGCCGTCACTGGCCGGGCGCTCGGGACTGCGCCCCGGCACTCGACACGCGCGCCGAGGATTGGCCCCCGGCGGGCAGGGGGGCGGGTCCTCGCCAAGAGTAGGGACCGCCGATTGGGCGGTTGGAGTGGAGGAGGCGGGCCCTGGGATGACTGAAGTTGAAAGAGGAAAAAAGAAGTTTGCAGAGTGAGGGAGGGCGAGAGGGAGGGGAAGGGCAGCGGGACCGGCTCCAGATTGCAGGGCCCAGAGGCCCTCGGGCGGCAGCTGGAGCGGCGAGGAAACTCGGATCGGAAGAGAGATCCCACTCCCCGGAGCGGAGGCGTGGCTGGCGAGCCGGGCGGAGCCGGGGCGGAGCCTGCCGGAGGGGCACTGCGCCCGGCGGCTGCACTTTGGACCTGAGACTCCTTGCTGAGTCCACGGCCAGTGGTTGGCTGGGCCTCCAGGGTGGCCTGTTGCAGCCGATCACTTACACTGAGGCGATGTTTTCTTGCTAGTTCATTCAGTCAAGGAATGTTACTGAAAGTCCACTGAGGCAGGGACTCTGCAGTCCCTTTGATAAAAGGTGGAGTCCGGGCACACTGCTGTGTGCCCTCGGGCAAGTAGGCCACCTCTCTGAGCCACGGCATCCTTCGCTGAAAACTGGAGATGTAATTCTACCCCTCCCAGTTGTTGGGGGAAATGACACGAGGTGCATATAAGATATCTGCATGGTGCCTGGGAGGGGCATGGATGCCTCTGTACCATTTGCTTGCTGCTGCTGAGGGTGAGGATTACTTTATGGCAGAAATTGGGCCAGGTACTGGGGTTCAAGGACAAGGAAAAGAGAAGCCCTGCTCTCAAGGTCACAGTCCAGTAGGAGAGACTGACAAGTTAGCTGACTGCCTGAAGTGAGGGGGAGGGGGTAGAGTGGAGACAGAAGGTGGAGTAAGAACTAGCCTAGTAACTAGCAGACCTGGGTTGGAGTCCTAGCATGCTACTGCCTTGCTGTTTGACCTTGGCCAGATCTCACCTTCAAGCTTGCACATCTGTAACGGAGGTGGAGGGAGAACTAACATCGAATAAAGGGCATCTTAACTTCCTTCCAGAACTACGTTGCCAGAAGCTCATCTTGAGCACTCATCTCTTCCCTGGTTCGACTCACACTCATCTCTGGCTTTTAAAAATCCTATCCTTCTCAGCCCCAATGCCATCTCTTCCAGGTAGCCTTCTCTGATTTCTTGTCCTCAGGTGGAAAGTGTTTTATCTGAGCTATGATAGTTTGTTTCGCCTTTGCACATGACATTGAGGTAGTCTCCTGCGTCCCTTTAGAGGTTGGGGAAAGCCCTGAGTTAATTCCACAGAATCTGGCCCCCATCTTGGGGTCCAGCTTCCACAGCTGCAGTGATTTTGTTCACACCATGGTATCAGTCAGGGCCTGGCAGGAAAAAAAAAAAATGGTATTTGACAAAGATGTGGGCAGGGTAGGAAACCACAAGGGAATGTGGAACCCTGGGGCTACAAGCTCCCAGATCTGCAGAAACAAGGTGAAAGGAACAGTTAGGAAAACTGGGCACAGAAAGGGCAGCCTGACAGAGCCTATGACCTTTTGTCCAGTAATGGAATCACCCAGGGAGGAAGCTGGGAGATTCATATCTCACTCACCTCCCTCCACCAGGCTCTTGCTGGAACATCCTGATGGCCAAATCCAACCGGAAGCCAGAGGGCAAGACAGCCTTTTGATGCAGTTCACATCAGTCAGGCACACACAGAAGAGGAAACTGCATCTGGAGATAAAAAAAAAGGGGGGGGGTGGTGTTTAGCACAGTTACGTGGACTCCTCAGATTTACCCAGATCTGAGGCAAAGCTGGAATATTTCTTTCTGAACTACTACCTACACTGACGGATTCCAGAATGAAATCTTGATTATCTCCCACATCTATTTTTGCAGCAACGCTGAGAAAATACCTTTTCCTGCCCAGATTGTATCCATTAGGATACCTTTGGCCACAAGGAATAGACTACATGACTAACAGAAGCTTAGAGTATGAGGTTATTTACTACACCTTTAACATGCTATTCGGGTATCTATAATAATAAAAGTGTAATATGCTGATTAGACCAGACATCCTTGCAGATGTCCTTCTGGACGACCTTCCGGATGAAGCCAGGCTTCAAGGGAAGCCCGGGTCCCAGGTGCCAGAGGGAAGCCAGTGCCGGCAGCTGGGGGAAGGAAGGCCTACTCTTGCACGAATTTCATGCATCGGGCCTCTAGTAAGATATAAGCATCGCTAATCACCTTTAGAATTCTGTATGTATTAAATGCACCCATCTTTGTAAGCTTGGGCTGTTTTTTAAATACACTAGAAGCAAGCTGTCCACCTCAGCGAATTGATTCTGGTAGGATACTATTCCGGAAATAACTACATAATTAAAGGAATCACATTACAAGCTTCTATCTCTGATATGGCGCCTAACCTAATAACATAACCTAGTAAGTTATGGCTGATGGTCTCCAAGGTTTCTTTGGGCTCCCTGTAGCCATGTACTCTATGGAGAAACACAGGCATGTTTCAATGTGCATACCCACGAGCTGGATCCCAAGACGACTGCAAGGCTCAGAGTAACGTAAGTATCACAGCAATGTCCAAACTGAAAGAGGGAAAGAGAGCGTCCCCCTGCCTCATTTTCTTCTCATAAATCAAGGAAACCTTTCCATCAAGCCCCCCAGCAAGACCCCCCACTCCAGCTCATTAGCCAGACTTGTCCAAATGCCCTTTCCTAAACCAAAGACGCAAACAGTAAATGAAGATCCTTATCCAATCCTACCCTCTGAGCAGAAGAGGACCCAGCATCTCACACACCACATAGCAACACAAGACGTGAAGAGAACTAGGCGGGCTCGTAGCAAACATGAAGAGGGGAGACTGGCTTTTAGGTAAACGATCATCCATAGTGTCCTCCACAAATACAAGTACTCAGCATGGATTGGCTTCTACCCCGGGGGTGGGGAGGGAGGCGAAAGAAGGGAAGTTTGGTTTGTTTTATAATATTGTGCCAAGTGTTCCTAATGAGAGTTAAATCAATGCAAGTATAGATTTCCAATTTTTCTCAAATGATCCATGCTCAGTGACTCCTCTGGACAACGAGTGTGGCCTGGGACGGTGATGCAGCTTGTGCAGCCGGGTAGTTTGGGGCCATCACTCACATCGGAGTCTATAAGGGTAATGCTCTGTAACGGTGCATGGCTCTGTCAAAGCAAGGCAAGCACCGGGAGGCATGTTACATTTCACTGAAGTATTAGATGCTCACGAGTTTCTTTTCATGGAAACCTGAATCTCTTGTAACTGCAAATCAAACCTGCATTATTTTGATGAAGTCATTCTCAAGTATTAAGGTGGCAGGGGGTGGGGGAGAAGCAGAGTGGACAGATAAAACACATTTTTGCCTCCTATACAGAATAGGTCTCCTGGTTTTATCCCCATGGATTATTATAAAATCCTCTTGGATTAAAATAAAAAATTCTGATGCACAAAAATCTTTCACTGGCTTAGATGTTCAGATTTACCTGGACCGTGGTGGAAATGATAGCTATAACATCGTCTAACATTAATAGCCTAACCAAATTCTGTATTAATGATCTTGGGTATCCTTACCTTTTATTAGCATTTTTATTTGCCTAGGTCTACGGGCTAATTTGTATGCTAATGCTAAGATAGTCTCAATTACCAAAGCAATAACATGGAACATTTTATTTCAGTTAAACTAATTCATTGTCTAAAATCTGGTTTACTTTGTTTCATGCATAAACGTGCATTATTATTATTTTTTTTTAGCCCAGAAGTGCCCTTACCTGCAAATATGATCAAGTGACTCCAAACCCAAATCATCACAGAACAATAGAAACATTCAATATCAACCACAGCACCAACATTAGAGAAGAGGGTTCAGCAGTCAGATGTGAAGTCTGGCTAACAAAGCAGGGTAGAGAGAATACTGAATGAAATAGAACATACCAAATACCATTTTTTTCCTCTTTCAGCTTAAATGCAGCCTCCTACTCAAGATCACACTTTATTTCCCACTGCTAGGGGCCATCTCTTCCTTCTTCAGAACCAACAGCCTACTGTCATCTATGTGCTTTCCTTTTCAGAGGACCTCAAGATTCTTGAGAACATTTGTGTCATCCCTCACCACCACCTCGCCCTCCCACCCCCAACGCATGCCCCCCTGCACTGGGCTGGGCACTTTGTCTTCAGTATCATTTGCACACATTTGTTCATTCATCCATTCAGACAATACATACATATAGAGAGAGAGGCCCAGTTACCAGCAGGCATTGTTTTAAGTCCTGGTTTACAGGAAAGACCAAGATCCCACCTTTCATGGGGGGAAAAGAAAATGTAGGGGAGAAAAAGGTTTTTTCCTCAACCGTAATCGTAGGGTCCCTGGCTGGGTCTGAAAAGTAATTGATGCAGATTAACAGGAGTAAAACATACTCATTTATTTAATATAAATTTAATGTGACACCGGAGCCTTTATGAGGAAATGGAGACCTGAAGAAATGGTTGAACCTGAGTGTTTTGATGCTATCTATAAGGATATCTATAAGGAGTTGAGAGTCATGGAAAGATATGAAGGCAAAGGGTTTGAGCTAAGCGCGGTGACCTGGGGGGACTCCGTGAGGCCTGCTTGCAGGATCATTCTCCATGTTCTTTCACGTTGGAGATACGGATGCTCCTTTCCTATCGGCAGAGGAAGGCGCCTATCCCATGAGCGAGCATCTTATGACTGCTCAGAACAGAAGGGCAGAGAGTAGGTCAGAGAGACCTCCCACCATCTGCCATTTGCCCAAACTCCTTCAGCTTAAAATATTCAACACACCCCAGTGCCCTATTGGGGTATCGTGTCCCGAACCTCATCAACAATAAACACGAAACAGGTACATGATCAAGATAATTTCCAGTAGTAATAGTATTATAATCAAAAGAGAAGATGGAACAGAAACGGGGCGATGGGGAGTTAGGAGAGGCCGCGGCCTACCTGAGGTAGAGATCCCAGAGAAGGTCTGGCTAAGAAGGGGACCGTTTTTTGCTGAGACCTTAAGTGAGCACCCGAGACCTGAGGCAGCCCTGTGTCTGCGTCTGAGGAGCAGAAGTGTGCTAATGGCTGGAGTGTGGCTATGCAGGAGAGAATGAGAGGAAAAAGTCAGAGAGCTGGGCTGCAGGCCAGATCACACACAGCCTTTATCAGGCCAAAGGAAAGGAATTTGAATTTTATCCGGTGCATAATGAGAAGCTTTAAGAGAGGAGTGGCAGAATCTGCTGTACATTTTAGACTGATGGTTCTGATTGACAAATGGAGAAGGAAAGGGGGTGACGGTCGAAGCAGTTATCCTAGATGGAAACCTGGCAAAGGGAGGGCACCTCTCACATAAGGAGCCAGTGACTGACGACAGTGGCATGGACCAGAGCAAACAAAGCAAAGCTGAAACTTTGTCAAAGACACTCTGGAAATCAGAAATTATAGTTTTAATTTCCTAGGCTGATCACGGTTAAAGAAATATGATACAATTGCATTTAATAAGAAGCTTTGTGGAATGTAATTGCTTTGTTGAAATGTCCCTTCACAGTAAGATATGAAGGAAGAAGTTAGAAAATAAAAAGTGGGGGAAATTCTTAATTAAGTTTAAATTTATACAGTTCTTTCTTTCGTTGTGTTTATGAGACGAGCGTCCGGAGAGATGGAATGTTAATTTCAAGGGTTTGGTTTAACCTCTTTAGGAAAGTCACATCCAACCAAAACATCCAAGGGCTTTAAAGTTGGTGAAATAACATAGCTCGCTCTTTTAACCTACGGGTTATGTTATTATAAGAAGTGAGATTTGCTTCATGACTTATAAAGGAACTCACAAGCTTTGTTTTAAAAGAGCTCTACCACCATATAAAATCTTGTAGGTCCTTTACTAGTTGGAAAACGTCAAGCCCTCGAGTCTTAGTTGCTCATTGCAGACAGAAAGCAAATAACCAGTGTCTTTAGCAGATTCCAATGCAAAAGCAGGATGTGAAAGTCCCTTTCTTCAATAGAAGGAAAATTCTGACTTACTTGGCTAAGCTTAGATGAAGTCTTTCCAATTGCACCCTTTCAAATTTCACAGTAAAAAGGATTGGAAACACACCCCATGGCCTTGAAATAAACATACCCCATTCAGACACAGGGTACCACGACCTCTTAAACTTGACAAAAGTATCCAAAGGAAGTCTGTGTTTTTCTTCGTTCAAAAAACGTAGAGTGATCTTGTTGGATTTAGGGGTCAGGGAGGGAAGGAGCTGAATTTCAGTTCAGAAGCAGAGTAACCTTCTAGATGCTATGGGTTCTGATGCTTAGAAGCTACCATTCATCTTGGCATGTTTGAGGACACACATGTAATGTAACAACTGTCTGCTAAGAGTCCATCTTAAAAGTTCTCATCACAAGAAAAAAAAAAGATAACTGTGTAGATGTTAACCAGATTTTCATAGGCTGCTTGAAAAAAAAAAGCAAACTATGAAAATACTATGTTCAAGGAAGAGGAGAAGTGGAATGGACAGGAGAGGGACTGGGGGAAGGGGAAGAAGGAAGAGGAAGACACTGAAGAGAAACAAAACTCACCAAGACCTCCACTTCTGTGTGCCCCACGTGGCCTCGCCCAGGGTCTCACACAGAGTAGGGTGAATAAATAAAGCCCCCAACGCAGCAGCCCTACCAGTCCTGAACCTCATCCAAGTCCCGATTTGATATTTTCGACTCCGATTAACCTTATATAAGGAGACAACCTGGGCAGGAGATACTCCTGTTGGGGAATTTTCTGGTCCTTGAAGGTAGCCTATGCCGGTAAGAAATTAAACTTTACCCAGTGCTTACTACCTTTCCATGAGACAAAGCGTAGATCAACACTGGTGAGAAGCACTTTCGCACCAAAGCAGCCCAACTGAAGCGAAAGGTGGACATGCTAGAAGTCAAGGACAGTTCAAGACTTCTGTACGGGTGCCAATTCTGTGCTTCTAATGGTTTCAATTTGAAAATGAAAAGCTGTGCTTTCTGATTAATTATGCTGTCATGAAAGATGAATATGTTGTAATGAAAAGCTGAAAAAGAAGTTACTAGGACAAGACCCTCTTGGCAGAAACATCAATGTTCATTTTTGGCGACATCTGGGGTTCAGCTTATTTCTTGGGGTGGTTTGCGGAGAGTGCTCTAGTCCATGTTATCGTGACCCAAGCTTTAATTTATACCCAAAGAAAGTGATGTAATAGTTTTATAGAATGTTTTAAAAGCCATAGCCAAAATATAAGCAGGCAGTAAAACTTGGGAAATTCTTAGGAACTCAGTTTTGAATGTATTCATGTCAAACTGGCTGATTTGGTAATAAATAAATAAATAAATAAATGTGTATATATACGTATGTATATGTGTATATATACATACATATATATCCCACATTCAAAGGCTGTTAAATCACATTGTTTACCCATATCTTCAGAAAAAAATCACTTCTGTCGTGGTAAACAACCTGCTTCCCTATTTATAATGGTCTGGCCCTCTAGCAACTTCAGCATGAAATTATAGCTAATTTGCCTACAAATGTCAGGTGGTCATAATAACCCGGCCACTGAGTGTATATGTAAACAAAAGGACAGTGTTCATCTATCATGAGTAAAAGTCCTTCCAATTATAAAAACGTCTACCCCAAAGAACTGACATACAGAATTGTTGAAGTTCAGAAACAACAACGAAGGCATCCTTTTTAGAACCAACATTGTAACCTTTCATAATTGCAGAAGTACCGTGTCGTGAATGCAGTGAGGTGGAGCAAGGGACAAGCTTAGTCAAGGAACCCAAATACCCGGTTCTGGAAGAGTGTGAAGCCTGGACGGCCCCTGGGAACTCAGCTGCACAAAAAGTGTGAGTTTCTGCTTCTGTCCCTTCTGGGGCAGAAACAAATTTTGTAGCAGCCCCGTGAGCTGTGGAAGCAGATTCTCCCACTTTCTCTCCCCCCTCTTCCTTCATTTTCAAGTTATTGCTTACAGGCTGATATGCATTCTCTTGATTCCTTTCTGTGAATCTCAGCAAAACGCTTATGTAAGAGCTTGGCCTTTTCACAACAATTAGACTCTATGCCGGGACAAGTCACTAGTTGTATCAAGAGTCCTAAACTTAGAAATCCCAAGATACATTATTTTAAAAGGTCTTGGGTGAGTTCATTCAGGTGATGAATGATGACATTTATATAGAAAGCAACCTGGATTGAATCGTAGGCCAGCCAGGGCGGCTGGAGTGTAGAGGTCTATGGAGACAAGGTGGTAGGAAGATTCTGGAAAGAATGTTGGAAGGCCTTGAATGTCAAGGAGACCAGGCTATATTTAGTAAGCTCGCACAGGGAGCCCTAGCAGATCAGAAAACAGGGTAATAATACAAGTGCTGCTTTTAGGCCATGGAAGACATAAGAAATTGAAGAAGAAATCCATGGGGGGGTGGGGGAGCGTGTGTGTGGTTTTTTTAAATTTGTGTATTCAGTGAAGAATGACAGGAAAGCATTACAAGATATGCATAGTAGTTCAGTAATCATCTCTGAGTGATAGAATTACTAATGCTTTTTATCTTTTAAAAATATTTTTATTGATTTCAGAGAAGAAGATAGAGAGATGGAAACATCAATGATGAGAGAGAATCATTGATCGGCTGCCTCCTGCACGCCCCCTACTGGGGATCAAGCCCACTACCTGGGCATATGCCCTGACTGGGAATTGAAATGTGACCCCTTGGTTCATAGGTCGGTGCTCAACTACTGAGCCACACTGGCAAGGCACCAATGCTTTTTATCTTATTCATCGGTGCTGTCTAATGTGATCGAAAACACATAAGTGTTGCTTTGCATTCAAGACCTAAACTATGTAAATTATTTTATAATGAGAAAAATTTAAATGAAAATAGGAGAAAGAATAGTAAAATGAACCCCCCACACCTGCCACCCAAATTAAACAACTACCATGATTTTGCCCTACTGGTTCTACCTCCCCCTTTTTAATTTCTTTCCATTCCTTTCCCAGTACCTTGCGCTTGCTGGTTCCTGTGTCTTTCTGACCTGACCCATCAGTCCCGGATAGCTTCCCTGCTTCCCAGCATAGCACTGGATCTCCACTCCATTTCACTTCCTGCCGTGGGCTTGGGACCTGCCCGTCTTTCAAGGCGCCCCATTTCCTTTCAGCAGGTTCAAAATTGTTTTAAGAAACAAAGGTACAAGCTACTCGCGTCCCCCTCCTCCCTCCCCACTTCCTATTTTTTTTTTTTTTTTAACAGAAGTGATTCCTGGACAACTGTGGATGTTCCCATGCTGAGAGTTGTGGAGAAAACATGAAAAACAGCACTAGCTTAGCGAGGCTATGTAAACATTTTACCAGTGAGTCTACTTGGGGAACAAAACAGACTTGTCAGCATTAAAAACTTGCTCCAGTTGGTAACCTTTCTCCTGAGTCACCTCCTTCAATTAAGGAAATAGCCTCTTTGTGATCTTTGAAGGAAAAGCTGCAAGCCAGCTCTTGCTGGATAGAATGCAGCGTCTTTGGCACTAACTAGTCCCTCATGTCATTTCCATGAACCTTAGCAACAGGCTGAGTAGTACCTGATGCCTCTGCTTCTGCTTCGGGCGTTTTCCTTCTCTGGTCCCATTGTTCCATTCACGTGAGGGGATCAAGAACTTTCTTTAGCCAGTTAACTGCCACGTGTCCAAAATGGAAACCATCCCCACACGCCACGGTATTTTTAATTTAATTTTAAAACCCAATTTGCAATGAATATTATAAATACACTAGAGGCCCAGTGCATGAATTCGTGCACAGGTGGAGTCCCTCAGCCTGGCTGATTATTAAGGCCGATTGGGGTCGGCGGGCTGAGGGGAGGGACTACGGGAGGTTGACTGTGGGAGCACACTGTCCACCCGGGGGCAGCTCCCGCGTTAAGCATTTGCCCCCAGGTGGTCAATGCACATCATAGCTACCAGTTGGTCATCTGGTTTCCTTTAGCAATGGTCACTTAGGCTTTTATATAAATAGATTACAATTCAGGTGTTCTTGAATATTTTCAGCTGGAAATTTTCACCAAAAAATGAATTTAAAGTTGATCAGGGCTGCCACTTAGGGAAAATACATATATATTTTATAGATGCATAACCTTTGAAGTCGTGCTTCTTGGTGGGGGGGGGGAGGCAGGTGCAGGGTGGAGGGGGTCAATGGGAACGGTGTAACACTTTCAACAATAAAGATATATTAAAAACAAATAAGAAAGCAGTGATTCTTAATTTTTTCCTCCCCATCACAAGTGAGAAATACTGAACTGAGTTCAGTGTTTCAATAATAATAGGTAAAGTATAAAGTATCGTTGATTTGCTAACAACACTCTCAATTGTCACATACATTAGCTCTTTTTAAAAATATATATTTATATTGATTTCAGAGAAGAAGGGAGAGGGAGAGAGTGCTAGAAACATCTTATATAATAAAAGGGTAATATGCAAATTTACCCTAACAGCAGAACCACTGGGAATGACTGGTCACTATGACACACACTGACCACCAGGGGGCAGATGCTCAAGGCAGGAGCTGCCCCTGGTGGTCAGTGCACTCCCACAGGGGGAGCTCTGTTCAGTCACAAGCCAGGCTGCCAGCTGCCAGTACAGCAGTGGTGGTGGTAGCCTCTCCTGCCTCCTCAGCAGCGCTAAGGATGTCCGACTGCAGCTTAGGCCTGCTCTCCCCTGGCAAGTGGACATCCCCCAAGGACTCCTGGGCTGTCAGAGGGATGTCTGACTGCCAGCTTAGGCCCGATCACCCGGGGAGCGGGCCTAAGCCAGTAGGTGGACATCCCCTGAGGGTTCCCAGACTGTGAGAGAGCACAGGCTGAGCTGACGGACCCCCCAACTCCCCGAGTGCACAAATTTTTGTGCACCGAGCCTCTAGTCAATGATAAAAGAGAATCATTGATCACTGCCACATTGGGGATTGAGATTGCAACCCGGGCATGCCCCCTGACTGGGAATTGAATTGTGACCTCCTGGTTCATCAGTTGATGCTCAACCACTGAGCCACAGCAGCTGGGCTGTATTAGTTCTTGTAACCCTGACAACACCCTATGAAGTAAGCACTAGTTGCCTTCATTTTTATAGAAAAGGCACTGAGCCATAAAGAAGAATAAGTGAGGAGTCCAACACCTCTGGGCTATGAGGTGATGGAGCCAGAATTTGAATCCAGGAGTCTGGCAACAAACGCACTGGGGATTTTTTTCTCTCCCTAAGTAAAGAGAAACATCTTAAATCTCAAAACCTCCACTGGAGAGAAATTACTTATTTGAATCAATACCAGAACACTTCACTTTAAAAAGCAAGACAACGAGGCACCACTCTCACGGTTTAGATTGTTCTGGCTGAGCCAACAAAACATTGCCCAGTTGATAATTGTCTCATTATTACTAGCATTGAGATTATGCAAGCTCCATGCCGGCAGGGACCATGGCTTCATCTTTACTGGAGGTAAGTACTACATTAAAAACTGTTAAATGAATTAAGGTTGATAAAGGACTCCAGATTTTTTAAAAGTGCATAGTGCACCACACCTAAGTCTAGTTGACCATACGTTGTCCAAATCAGGACACTTCCTAAAGTAAAAGAGGAAACCAATACGAACGTCACCAGGACAACAGTCTTATCGGAGCGATTTTGCTTAGAAAGCAGCACAACTACCCAATCAGCTGAGTCCCAAGGCGAGATAATTTATGAACATGTTAGTGTCCCATATTTTAGAGGAATGAAGGCTGTTTTGTAGCATAAATTTGTCAGACAGCCCTACAAGCTCCTTCCTAACTGTTTTTATGACCCATTACTGAAAACACTGCCTGCTATCTTTTTGTTGTTGTTAATTCTCACCAGAGGATATTTTTTCCATTGATTTTTTAGAGAGAGTGGAAAGCAGATTGGGGGTAGAGAGATTCATGTGGGAGCACGGCCAGGGATCAAACCAGGCTCGTGCCCTTAACCAGGAATGGAGCCCTTGACTGGGGATCGAACTGATGTGCGGGCCAGTGTTCTAACCACTTAGCAACACAAGCCAGGGCTCCTGCTATCTTTGAAGTCCTTTAATTATGCTGTTCTGTTCTAAACAAGTGTCTGCAGTATCCGCCTAGACATTTAGTCTCTGTTCCAAGTTGAAGTCTTCTATTAAACTAGAAATACTAAGCAATATTTTCACAGTCAAATTCTAAGAGTACTTTTCTACGTAATTCTGATCTTTAAACTTTGCAATCACCCACCTACGTTCAGGGTGGTGACACTCCTTTGGCAATTCAGAGAAGTATTTATTCTTTCTAGTAAAAAAAAAGGGGGAAGAGAGAAGAACCTTTCAATCTTTGTTTCTGTGACTAGAAAATCAGTATTTATGATTTCCTACAAACTCCTTTCGTAGTCTAGCATTTCGGGGATAGTGGTGTTGAAAGACTTGTTGTTTACACCCTTAAAAATGATTTCGCTTTCCCGTTTTGCCAGCTCAGCCTTTTTAAGTCTCCGATGAGCTAAAGCAGGGATATCATATCATTTGCCGTGTTATTTGCAAACATAAAAGGAAATGACTGCGTGGCTCATAGACACCACTTACATTCCATTGTAGACAAGAAAGCAGGAAACATAAGCATAGTAGTTACAGATTTAAATGCTTTGCCTGTTGTTCCGTAAAACGCTTGTTTCATTTACTCCTCCAAGTCTGTGCCATTCGGCTCAGTCACCGTGAAGCTGAAAATACTATCAATTAGAGCCGCAGTGTGTGAGTCCTGAATCACAGGGCTTCGGTATCCTGGTGCATTACGGTACCCAAGGCTATACCATGCTTCCCGCCCCGGCACACGCATCCCGGTGGGCCTGCTGAGAGTCTAGATACACTGAAACTCGACAGAGAGCAACACTAAAAAGGCTCAAAGTTAAGAAACAAAAGTTTCTCCCAAGGTGAAATCTGAAAATCCACAAGAGGCATAAAAGAGGACCACAGTTCTTGCTCCTTTTTGGCCCAGTAAGATGAAATCTCTCAATCGGCAAACGCCCTCACATCAAACTCAGCACGTCTGAAACAGAACTGATTTTCTCCCCCTTCCTCCCAACTCCAGCTCTCAGGCAACGGCGAGATCATGGGTAGAGGCTGGAAACCGAAATCCTTTGAACCGAAGCCCAAGTCTCTTCCCCCCGCCGAGCCATCGGTCGGCCAGTGCTGTGGACCACACCGAAACATCTCTTGGATCCCATGTTTGGCTCTCACTTCCATTGCATCACGGTCATCCAGGCCTTCGCGGATTCATTCTTGGGCATGAGAACAGCTTTCCAGCCGGTCCCTCTCGCACAGGGTCGTCCCCTTCCCATCCGCCCTCCATACTTTGTAAGTGGCAAGTTAATCTACCTAAAAACCACTCTCATTGTCTTGTCTTCTAGACTCTACAATCTAGAGGGAGGCTTGGCAGCTCCATCAGCTGCAAGGCCCTCTATTATCGAGGTTCCTTTTGTCCTCCTCAGTCTTACCTCATTGGTTCTGAATCTTGATTCTCTCATCTGGTCAAGTCCTTCTCGGCACAAACTACAGGCCCTGCTCCGCTCCTTGGCCTTCTCTATGGCATGCCTTTTCCCCTTTGTCCATTAAAACTCAGCAGCAAGGTCAAGCCCTCGCTCCAACCCTTGCCATCTGTGAATGATACTGCTTGACCAACATCTGACTCCTTTTTTCAATAAGCAAAACCCCATGCTAGCATGTGGGTGGTTCACTCAACCTTAAACTGGAGAGGCTGAGGGGGCTCAGAGCTTGAGGGTAAGCTCCTAGGTCAGATGCCCCCTTGTTAGAAGGTGGGTTCGCTGCTTAACCTCTGCCGGTCTCAGTGTATGAATCAGAACAATGGGGATAAGAATAGGCCTACCTCACGGCGGTGTTGAGGGATTGATGGAGATAATTCAAAGGAAGCGCCCAGCACTGTGCCTGATGGGAAAGTGCCCATAAACGATAGATGTTATTATTCCTGAGGTATTTGCTGAGTCCAGGCTCGAGAGCCCAGCCTCCAGGAATTCTCAACCCAGAGGAAGAGAAGACTCCATGTGTGTGCGCGCGCACTCGTGCAGGGCAGGAGAGGTAGAGTCAGGATGACACTGAGGGTTAGAGGCGCCATTGCCCAGATAACTAAAGAACCCAGGGGAAAGGTCAGGGAAATGAAGGGAAGATTATATGGCTGGGCTGGGAAACATTGTAGGTGCCCGCAGATCATAACTGAACCATGTTTGTCACATACTCTCGGTTTGCCCCAGCATATCTGCTTCCATCCTCCCTCACTTGGCCCTGGGCACCCAGGGGCTCATCTGAGGGACAACCTCCATAGCGCCCTCCTGCTCCTTCTCACCATGGCCCTCTGGCTTCTGTTCCAGTTTGTCCAGTAGGGGAGTCAGCAAGAAATAGGAAGAAAGGAGGCAAGTAAGGTCTGGGTACTTATTTTTCTGTTGTTTTTTTCCCCTACTGAGGCCATCCCAGGCTGGTGCTGTCCCCGGTAGATCACTGTGCTCTCCAGGCAGCCTGCCCTCCACAACTCCCTCACCTCCTCCCTGTGGACTAGTCCCTTGGGTTCCCCCATCCCCAAACCTTTGTAAATCGTCCCTTGGTAAATAAACCCTCCTGGAATTAGCCCAATTTGAATCTGTTTCCTATCGACACCTTCAGGAATACACCAGGTTGACCTGGCCATTAGGATTCTGGTCTAGAATTTGGGAGAGAGATTAGGGTTGGAGATACAGATGCTAAAAGCCAGTACAATCAGAAGAATGAATGAGATTATTGCTGCCTGATGGGACTAGATGAGGAAAAGAGCACCAGAGGCTGACCCCGGTGACCTCCATCTGCTTCAGGCAGTGAGAGATAGAACACAGCAGCGTCCAGTGTGAAAGTAATAACAACTCTTTTTACTTATGACCCTGATGCTCCTAACATCTTCCCAGAAAGATGTAAAAATGTAATAATCCTGTTGACAGGATAGGCATTGTAAAACATCATGAGGGTGCCTGACAGCTGGGACTTGGCTTGGAAAAAGATTCCGGGTTCATTATGCACATCTCTCTGCAGAGGCACGTCACCTTTCAAATTGTTCAATTTATTTTTTAATAGGCAATGCATTCACATGATTCAAAAAGCAAACGGTAACAATAAAAAGGTAGACAGTGAGTTTCTTTCCCATTTCTGTCCCCATTCACCTCATTTCTTGTCCCAATTTCTCCGGCACCATTTTTTATGAGTTGCTTGTGTACAGGGGTGGTACAAAAGTAGGTTTACAGTTGTGAGTGTGCAAAAACAGTTTATTCTTGTTGTTATTGATTATTGTATTATTTTCCCAAATGAGCAACTGTAAACCTATTTTTACCCAACCCTGTATTCTTCCCATGTTTTTAATGTAAATACAAGCTAATATAACTTTATGTTCTTATTTTCCCTCTTTCATAACCAAAAGGTATTATACTAAATGTACTATACCTTGTTATTGTTGTTTTCACTTAACAGGGCATCTTAGAGAATGTTTCATCTTCTTCCAGACTGCTTACTTATGGGTTTGTTTTCTGGGGGGTTGTTTTGTTTTTGTTAATCCTCACTAGAAGATATTTTTCACATTAATTTTTAAAGAGAGTAGAATGGAGGATAGGAGGGGGGAGAAGAAATGGAGAGAAACAGAGAGAGAAACATCCATGTGAAAGAGACACATTGATTGCTTGCCTTCCACACATGCCTCAACTGGGGCCAGGGATAGAACCTGCAACCCAGGTAGGTACCCTTGACCAGGAATCCAACCGAGACCCTTTGGTGCCTGGGCTGATGCTCTAACCACTGCACCACACAGGACAGGGCCTCAGGATTTTTTAATAATTACATAGAATTCCATAGAGTGGAGACACCACTGTTTCTTTACTCTAATGTAGAGGAGCTTCAATGAGTGCTGCCTACCAACCTCAGGTTCCTAATTGCAGATCCCACACCTTTGCTTCTCCCTGCAAACACTGTCACCCCCTGCTTCTCTTTAGGGCTTTGTCTCCCTCCCAGTAGAGAAGATTGAGGGCTTCATGAGGAGCTTTCTCACATTCCTGGTATCATCGATAAACCCCACCTCCATCGGCGTCTTCCCTCTGCTGCTATACAGGAGACTGCTCTCACCTGCCCTTATTCATGCAAATCCTCTTATCACTGGTTCAGATGCATCTCCAGTCATCTTCTCAGGACCTTACACCATAGTCAACCCTCGTTTTTCTCCTGTGGATTAAGCTTCTCCCTCTCAACTGGACCATATAGTAATACAGCAACCCCCCTGGACTCCATTCTCTCTCCAGCTCCTGCCCTCTCTCCCTCCCTCTTCATCAGAGCCAAACGTCTCGGGAGAGTCCTCCACAGTCACAGTTCCAATTTTCCTGCTGGCTACTCATACCTCCATCTATTTCAGCTCAATTCCACCCCAGCAACCCGTCCAGCCTTTTCACACTAAGCCGCCAGTGACACTCAGGCCATTCAACAAATGTACCCTTCCGTCTCACTTGACTTCTCAGCAACATTTGCCACGCTGGCCCTCTCCCTTTCAGAAATACTCCTATGATGACACTCACTCTCCTGGATTTCCCTAATCTCTGCTACTTCTTTCCCATAGACCGGGAATGATTCTTAGTCTATAGTCAGGTGTCCAAGAAAGGGGGCCGAAGAAGTAGAGTGAGGTGGGTGAGGCATTTGCACTCAATTAGGTGCACAATTTAAGGGGGTGCTAAGTAACTTAATAAACAACATAAATCACATTTTAATACAATATGTTTTAAAGTTCCATTAATGTCAAAAAAAATCTACATTGAACAAAATATCAAAAATTTTAAATGAAGACCAGGGCTACGCATATTCAGCTTGGAGCCTAAGGCAAAAGGAAAAAACATGTATACTTCTAGACACATGCCTTTATGGATTTTGTAATGCTTCATTTGTTCCCTGAACATTGACCCAGTTGGGAAAAATATTGGAAAATTGAAAAGTAGATGTAATTAATATGCTGTTTTAAGTTTAATATATCTTATTTATACCAAAATTAGATTATGATTTTCTTTCAAGTTAATTAATTAAGATTGTCACCTGATCAAGACAAATTCAAGAATATGGCAATTCTGTTGTCTTCATTGAAAATGAGGTCAACAAAGAAGCAGATTTGGAAAATGTAATTGACGAGCTGGCTTCTGTGAAAGGCAGGGCTACACTTTCCACTTCCTCAGACTCCGTTATGGCATATAATGGAACTGTCAGGAAACATCACATTTTGTTCTATTTTTTTAAACCAAAGTTCAGACTTTTTCATACTGTCCCACCAGCCTGGTGAGAAATTTAGCCTCTGTGGTCCTTTGAAGTTTCCCCATCATAGAACGGGGCAAAGATCTGGAAGCCATCACGCCTCCCTTAACCCCCACCCCAGGCACTGGGGCGAGCCTTCCAGTCATTGGTCATCCACTCTCATTAGCGCTACAATATGCTTGCCCAAGTGCACCTGCTGCCTTCAGGCCCGGTGGTTTTGCTGCATCTAAGGCAGAGGTGGGGAACACCCGGCCCACAGGCCATAAAAGGGCCAAGGAATCATTGGGTCTGGCCCTGCCAAGGGATTAGGGGTGAGTAAATTAAATGCTTGACCAAACATAGCAGGCTAATGTTTAAGTTGATAATTCTGTATGGCGCTCGAATGATGTTATAAATATCCACACAGCCCTTTAAGGCAGAAAAAAAGGTTCCCCACTCCTGATCTAAGGTCTCTGAGAGGCTCGGGGATCTTGGCTGAAGTTGGGACCTTGAGCTGAGCGTGGGGGTCTTTACAATTCAGGACCCTTTGGGCATGTCTCCCTTTGCCCCATAGCTTTTCTTTGTCTTCTTGAAATTTTACCAAAAAACAGCAAGAGGTTTTCATTTCAGAAACCTTCTATTTTAGGCCCTGCCAAGATCTCTGAAGCCAGGAATAATGAAAGCAAGCTATTAGCTTAGAATGGGATGAAAGGGGAAAATAAGAGAGAAAACGAAAATTAATATTTCCACAGACTCTCCTGCCTCATCAGCCTCTTTTGCGGGTCCATCTTCCTCCCCCTGGTCACCCCAGGGTAGGAGATCCACAGGGCTGGGCCTCATCCGTATTCTCCCCAGAACCTCATCCCCTTCCCTGGCTGCAGTCTCCGTCTCTACGCCGGTGACACCCCGATTTGTTTCTCTGGCCCAGACCTTGATACCTAGCCCTGGAGTGGTGTGTCTAATTGCTCAACAGCTCCATTTGGACGGTTCTCAGTGACATTAAAGCCAACATGCCCAGTCCCTTCCCAGTGCAGTCGCACTCCGAGTTATCACCCTAGGCTCCCCCGCTCCCTGTTCATCCTGAATGCCATCCACTGCCTCTCCTGTGTGGTTCTCGGAGTTCGCCTCGCTCCATCCCCATTGCTCCTGGCCACCACAGTCTCTGGACTAGAGTATCGTAAAAACCTAATGGGTCTTCCCTGCTCCCAGTCGGAGCCTCCTCCAACCCCCCCCCCCCCCCCCCCCCCCCCCCCCCCCCCCCCCCCCCCCCCCCCGCAAGCTGGCAGTAGAATGACCTTTCTGAGCACAAATCTGAAGGTGGTACCTTCTGGCTCAAACGCTACAAAGGCTTTCCATTGCTTCTGGAAATACACCCACATGTGGGATGATCCTGTTAGGTCTGCCTCCTCCTCCTGCCTCACCCCTTAGCTTCCCTTGTCCCATCGCCCCCTACCCAGCGTTGCTCCTTGAACGCCAGCCACCCAGCTGTTCTCCCCCAAGCACCCAGCTCCCCTTTCTGTCTCTGCATGCTCATTTGCATGATTATGTGATTAATGCCTGCCTTCCCCCCTGCACTGGGTGTCCCCCAGGCCTCACACTGGGCCCGCCACATTCTCTGCCGAGGTTGGTGGGCCGAGTGACTGGATTGCATTCTTTCTTTGCCAGCTGAGCCCTTCTGAAGTTTTGAAGTATATTTGTGAGAAATGTTTCTCTCTCCATAACATTGGAGAATTAGTGTTCCAGGCGCTGTGTAAGAGCTTCTTACACGTGTTAACTCAGTGCATCCCTGCGTTCAGCCTGGGAGGGAAATGCTATTTTTATCCCAATTTTCTAGATATTAACAGAGTCCAACAACTCGCTCACGGGCTCCCCGCTAATGAGCAGTGGAGCTGCGACTGGAATCCAATTTTGTTTGCACCAAACCTCGTGTTTGTTTGGCAACTATCACCCAGAGGAAGGCACCATGACTGAGATGGGCTAGAACACCTTTAAAAGGGGCACGCGTCCTAACGAAAGGCATTACTGCCTGTGAAAGTCACACTGTGCCCCGCTTCCTTTAATCCCCTCTAACGGGTGAAGCTGGGGAGTCCTCGCGCCCATTTTACAGATGGGGAAGCTGAGGCGGAGAAAGGGTCGCACACGCAGTAGAAGGCCTACCTGGAACCCCAGCGCAGCTCAGGGCGACCCTCCAGCCAGCGATCTTGCCTCAGAGTGAAATCTCGAGTGAAATCTCGCGGAGAAAGCTGCCTGCGATCGCTCCCTTTTCACCACAAACGGGCTCACCTAGTGGTTCCACGACCCACACCTGGGACTGTGCATACGCATCACCTGGCGAGCCTGTTGACATCATGGCTCCCTTGGTTTTCTCCGTTGGAGATTTCGGTGCGGGAGGGCCCTTTAACCCGCAGTTTTAAATCAAACAAGCACCCCAGGCAGTTCTGCTACAGGGGATTCCAAAACCTTAGCAGGACCCAGAATCACCTGGACGGGCTGGTCAAGGGCAGATGGCTGGGCTCCACGCCTAGATTTTCTGGTTCAGAAGAACTGGGGCGGCTGGAGAATGGTAAGTTCCAGCAAGTTCCTACGTGATGCAGGGTCCAGCTTTTCAGACCCCCTTACTGTCCTGGGACAAGACTCTGAGACACACTTCATCGGTTATTTCATCTAATTCTTCTCGATCCCACCACTTTGGAAGCAATTTCCAAAACACAGGTGCCCCCACGCTACCATTCCTCCATTACCTCCTCTTAAGAGAATTACAGAGAAAAGCAGATTTGGGAACTTGGGGGAAATTCATTTGGGGTGAAATCTTTCAGCAGCTTGAGGCGAGAAAGAATCTCCTACTCTCCAAATAATGTGACCTTTAAACAAAACTCCAGAATATTAGGTGCTGCTAAGTAGGACTGATCCCAGATTCACAATAGAGCAGCAGTGATTTTTCACCTGTCCTGTTTAAGAGTTAAAAGGCAAGGAAATTCATTTCTGTTTAACTCTGTGTGTGTGTGTGTGTGTACATGTATTTGTGAGTATATCCAATAAAGTATAATTTGCACTTGAAGTTCTTTAGCTTTTAGGAAACTTGCAGGATATCCCATTTAATATGATGGATAATTTCAATCAAATTAAAAGTAGGGCTTGCCCTAGCCCCGGGTGGCTCAGTTGGTTGGAGTGCCCCCCAGGACGTCAACAAGTTGTGAGTTGGATTCCCAGTCAGGGCATATATCTAGGTTTGGGGTTTGATCCCTGGTCAGGGCGCACACAGGAGGCAACTGATCAATGTTTCCTTCTCACATTGATATTTCTCTCCCTGCCCCACCCCCACCTCTCTCCCTACCATCCTTTCTAAAATCAGTAAAAACATTAGCCTCAGTAGGGTTAGAAATTTTTATCTTCTACCGTTCCTCCAGGAAAATAATCTTGTGTTAGAAATTTTTATCTTCTACTGTTCCTCCAGGAAAATAATCTTGTGTTAGGTTACCTAATATTGCCCAAGATGCAGAAAGAGTGTGTGTGTGCGGGGTGGAGGGGGGGAGGGGGGAGAGCATCTTGCTTGATTTCATGGCCCAAACTCAGCAAAGTGCGCAAAAAGCGTAAAGGATGGCGGTCCCCGTGATTGAAGGCCCCTCTGCCTGACAGGTTTCGGCGTTCTGACGGGTGATCTTTTTGGCTCAGGTGATTTATGAAGATGTTCTCCACAAAGGCATTTGGGGAATGAGTGCCTGATGAGATAGACTTCCGGGCTTCGGGATCTTCAGAAATAACTCAGGCCTTTCATATATTTGAATTAAATAGAAGATTTATGTCTCTCCTAGGCATCCATGAGGAGAGCCGTCAATAGCTCACCTGAAAAACCTTTACGAAGATCAATGTCTGCACAATGCCGCCTCCTCTGACCCTCCAGTGGCTGGTTCCAAAGCAATGGGCTCACCACCCGCCATCCTGCATCCCCGTCTTCATGCAACTCAGACGTCGGATTCACCTTTCCAACTCTTGCCCATGCTTTATCGACTGAAAAATCAACTCGACTCCATTTATCTTCCCTTTTCCTTCAACGACTTTCAGCTTCAGGATAAACGCTTCTTTCCTGCAGCTATCCACGGGAAGAGGATATTTTAAACTCAGCAAATCAAGTGTCTTGGTAGGTAAGGAATTACGTGTCTGCAGACTCTTGATGATTAAGGCTCCTGAGAATGCCAACGGACATCGCAGATGTTTTCTCTCTATTAAAACAGACCCAACGTCAGGAAAATCGGAGGTAGACAGCAGCCCCTCCCCCCCCCCCACTAAGGGTGAAGCTGGCCTGAGATGGGGGCAGAGTCAACAAGCACCTGGTGTCCGACTGTGAATTCAAATTCGGGCCCTACCGCTCCTCATCCTGTGGTCGCCTGTGCATGTTACTCATCTGTGAAATGGGTTCCTAATAGTGCCTACTCTGGGGATTCCATGTAAAAGGCACTTGGAACAAAGCCTTGGACATAAATAATAAGTTTGTGGTGCTTGCGCTGTTATAATTATTATTGAAAGGTTAGCCTCATGTTGACACAGAAACCGAGAAGCCATTTGATCCTAAAGGGAGAAGTATGAACAATGGTGTTGGTAACTGAGAAATGTCGATGCCTAATTCAGGGGAAACGGAGCAGTTATTAGTTTACTTGGTTCCAAATTAGATGAGAAAACTCTTTTCTGTAGAGAGCGGCTCCTGATGGCTAAGGTGAGATGGTATAAAATATGGCTAAAGGGCTCGCCCATACCCCTTTCCAGATACCCTGGATTTTAGTTAGCAGCGGCAGCCGTTACATTATCACCTTGAGACAGTTGCTAAGAGAGAAGACAATTATATAATCACATAATGAATGCATATTCATTTATTTATGCCGCAACTTATCCCAGAAAGGAAGAGAGGTGGCTCTAATGAGTGACTCTCAAGAGAAACATAAAGATAAGGAAATCTTCTCATGTTGGTAGGCCAGCTTTCGATGCACACAGAATTCACTGTGGGAAAAGGTATAAATAAGTAAAAATAGAAAATGCTTCTTCTACATTTTTGTTGCTGGCACCACATTTCCTGTCTTGGAGAATCAACGTTGCATTTGAATTTTTCCCATCCCTTGTTCCCCATAATCAGTCGCCAGCACCCATTCTCTTTGCCTCTGCAGTATTTCTTGGGTCTGCATCTTTCCCTGGTTCTATTGCCGATGCTCTAGCTCACATTCGCTCTTTAATACTTAAACGTTCCTGTTCATCTCTTGGCTAAGGTGACCAGATTTTTAACATTGGTAAAGCGGGACACCATTGACCGCTTGGCCGCCGAAAACCGTATCTTCCCTTCCTGTTCTCCCGCCGCTCCCTAGCTTGTCGTGCATTCTTTCCAAAAATCGGGACTTTTTAAAAACGCTGCGGGACGCGGGACAAAATGTTAAAAATCGGGACTGTCCTGTCAAACGCGGGACATCTGGCCACCTTACTCTTGGCCCCAGTCTCTCCCCTCTCCATCCTCCTTCCCTTCCCGGCTATCACTATAATTCACCCAACACAACACTACAGAACTAATTTTTTTTACAGTACATCTCTGGTCTTGTCATGATCCTGCTCAACAACCTCCTGCAGCTCCTCACATTTTATTTTATTTGTACCTCTTCTGTGTCACTTAATGTTTTCTACCTTATATTTTGAGAAATTTTGTATACATTTGAGCTTCTCTGCTGGAAAGAGAGCTCCTTGTCTGTTTCTCCCACAGCGTCTAGCATATTGTCTTAAGATATGGATATTGAAAAAAAATTAGTAATGAAAACCTTAGGAGAAAATGTGATCATGTTGATATGACATAATTTGCTCGGGATAAAGATAAACATTAGTCAGCAAATTAGAAAAATGTAACTCACTCAAGACCTTACTTGCAGATCGGCAAGATGGTCACGTAATTCTTTTAAATTGAGAAGGACACATTTTCATCTTGTTGTCTGCTATGTTCATGGTGCCAACTAAAATATTGCTCAAAGGTTAAGGAAAGCCAGGAGAACGGAAACAAACAAACAACCCCCCAATAACTGAAGATAAAATCATTTTAAAAGGGAGCCTGACACACAAGATGATAATGAAAATGATGAACTCCAATGCCCTCCCATGTACGGTAGCTTGCAAGCTGTTTAGTAGGTTGGGTGCCTTTGAGAAAAATATAAATGCATGACCATTCAAAGAGAGTAATTCATTTGTGCTTTTATGATTCTGCAGACAAACAGCATCTTGGCAACATGCACTTGAATGTTGTGCGGCCCCGGAGTACAATTGTAGGAAGATAGATTTCCAGCTTGTGTACAATTTGCATTGGAGCATGTTCAGCCTCGGAAGAAAAGTCCCCCAGGGATTTCATCAGATGTTCAAAAAGAGCTCAGAAAAGTAAGCAGTCATTTTGATAACAACTCGGCTAAGACAAAGATAGGCATCTCCCAGTATCCATCATCATTACCAGGATTAAGGTCTGTGTCTTTCCATACGATGGTAATACCCAGCACTACTTCTAGGGATTACAATTGTTGCTGTATAAATCTTCAAAATATTTCTCTTCACGGGATGCTAAAAGTGTATTGAATTGAATTCCAATGAAAGACGGGAGCTTTGTTGTACATTCAGGTTATTGCAGGTATTTTAAAAGCTACCCCCCCTCCCCCGACTCCCCGGGAGTGTGGGCAAGACTTAATGAGTTGCTTCCAAGGAATAGAGTATGGGAAGGGGAAATAGTTACTATACAGCGGAGAACCTGGGCTACACCACCTTAACCAAGGGATGAAGGCTAACTTCTCCAGCGATGTCATGTCAGTGTCATGTTCAGCCAAAGGTGTGTGAGGAGAAGAATACCTCCTCTTGGTGGGATTCTTTCAAAAACAAACAAACAAACAAACAAACAAAACCACACTACCAGTGTCATCCTAAGAAAAACACCAGCCAAACCCAAACTAAGAGACACTCTACAAAATCCTTGGCCAACACTCCTCAAAACTGTTAAGGTCATGACAAACAAGGAAAGCATGAAAAATTGTCACAACGGGAGAGTGTGGAGACCTAACAAACCGAATTCTGGTTTGGATCCTGAATGGGAAAGAGTTCATTAATGAAAATAGGTCCGTATTAGTTTCTGAGTTTTAACAAATATCTCGTGGAAATGGAAGGGGGTACTGAGTGAAGGGAAACCCTTTGCAACTTTACTATAAATCTAATATTTTTTGCAAAATAAAAGCTCATGGAAATAATCTTGGTTTTTTCTGCCTCTGACCCATAGCGGATATCGCCATGCATGCCTTTGCCGCCTAACACAATCTGATCAGTGAAATGGACAAGGAAATAATGTGTGGGAGTCAAGGGGGGGGTAGACGGGACATCTGCGTTACTTTCAATAATAAAGATAAATTTTAAAAAATAAAGACAGGACATGAGGAAGTCAAGAAAACTAAACGCTTTGGCAACGATGTACAATTAAAAACATTTTTTAAAAATATCAGACTTTTTACAGATAGCTGCAAAGGAGCCGAGGTGATGGAAACCCACATCCACTGCGTTGTGATTCCATTCGAATGCGAGCTATCTCTCTGTGTATGCTCTTTTCGGGAAAGGCGCTGCCCCCTTATCTCGGCGGGGAGTTCTAAGCTGCCCTCCCCCTCCCGGGAGATCTGTGTTCTGCTGGATTGTGTAGAAGGAGGCTGCAGCCTGCAGGCACCCTTTGAGAGAGGATCTGAGCAGTTGGAGTGCTTTCCCCTCTTTTTAAAGTAGAATTTGGCTGCTGACTTCTTTTGAATGTGAACAAAGGGAGATGCCGCTTAAAAAAATTGATGCGATCCTCACCCTGAAGAGCAGTGAGCCAGGCCTTTGTCTTTGTTTTCTCGGTGGTAGACTGTCCTTGCTGAACAGTCCAGTTGTGCGGACCGCCACTAGCTATTCTTAAATATTTACAAGAATTTAATTGTTTCTCTGCCTCTGGGGAGGTTAGTTCCGATTCTCATTGTAGGATGTCTTCTTGACGAATTTCAAGAATTCTTTAAGGAAGTTTTGCTCACTATTACCAGTTAGTTTACCCTTTGCCGCGACGCTGAATAGATTGTAATCCTTGTCCTAGAAGTGCAAACATGGAGAGCACTGGTTAACTTCTGTTCTGCTCCCAAAGGAAACATTTTCAAGAACTGCTGCATTTTGCGGGTCCAGGTGAGCCTCGCCTTTGTCTCCAGTTCGTGATTGAAAGATCCATCCACCCCTGATAGCCCCTGAAATGCGAACATTGTGTGTCCTCAGAGTTTGCCATTAGGTAGAATGTCTCATCTCAAGCCTTATGTTCCTGTGGGTCCGGGAACAGATGTTGCACGATTTGCAGCGTGGAGGCAGAATGAGGAGCAAGGTCTCCTTGGGACTGAAAGAGCAGTGACCGTGAGGAAGAAGTGCAGACCGGACCGGCAGAACACCAGGATTCCGTGGAGCCTGACCCCGGGGAGGGCTGGACAGAAAGACCGGCTGTTGGATTCCCCAAGGCTTTCCCCTGCCTGTCGTC
>PVJC01020226.1:0-11519 GCA_004026665.1 Murina feae
GTGCACTCGGGAGGTCCCTCAGCCCGGCCTGTGCCCTCTCGCAGTCTGGGACCCCTCGGGGGATGCCCACCTGCTGGCGTGCCTGACCAGCCTGGGTGAGGGGCTTTAAGGCTGCCCACAGCTCCCATTGACCCAACGTCCCAGCAAGGCCGGCTGGATGCAGGTTTCTGTTCCTTTAAGCTGAGGTGGGCTGAGGTAATGAAACCTCCTTTGCTTCATCTCGCAGCGCAGCGTCTATAATGAGACTTCGTTACTCTTAGTAAGGCAGGCCAGGCTGCTGTTCCCTTCAGCTCCCGAGGATTCTATGATTGTTACATTATTGAAACATGTTTCGGAGCCTGCCCGCCAAGGGCCGAAAACAGTATCGCTTTCGCTCCTGCTGCAACGGACGCTGCCTAAACGTTTACTCAGGTCCATGAGTGGCGGCCGCCATGTTGGCTGGGCTAATTTGCATACAGCCGCTCTGATTGGCTGGTGGGCGTGGCTTACCCTGTCTCGGAGAAACGGTTAATTTTACTATTTCGCTTTTATTAGTTTAGATGCGTTGGAATTGAACCCAGAAAAATAAAGTGTTACTGGAATGGAGTCATAGAGTTTAGGGTGAATTTTTCCCTGGATTTATATTGTATAATACAAAAGAAACCTTAACCTTATTCATAATGCTTTCATTTTTAGTCCCCAGAATTATATTGAATGACAAAAAACACCTTCTTTTGATACCTCAGGAAGATACACTGCTTGAAATCAGATGGTTCAAGGACACAACAGATGGTTCAAGATTCTTCCTGTGACTATGGTAGGTGATTCTTCAAATGTCTTTAAGGAAAAACCCATCCTTTTGGAGTAGGACTTTGGAGATTCAATCCATCAGATGTTCTTTTCCCAGAATGGACCTAAGAGTAATTGTGGCGGAAACTGCTGATGTGGGTCTAGGAATTGCTGACTTGTTCTTTAAGTGCAGGTGGGATGCCCTCTGATTGAGGCCAAACTCTGTGATCAGCCCACTGATTTCCACATTAGGAGTCAACTTTACTTTGTAAACCTTAACTTGATTGGTGTCTATAACCTGTGGGTCTGTAGTTAAGCAGCAGCTCAGAATAGGAACACTATTTGTTAGTTTAGATAATCAGTAATTATGGAAGGTGATTTGAAGGATACATGTCTCTCCCCTATTCCAGCTACTATAAATTCTTTTCTTCTATCAAGATGAGTATCAAAAACCTATATTGCCTCAGTCCATCACAGAATTGCTATCACTGAGTCAGCTTTTTAGTAGTATGCCTCTGGGTTAAAGTTGCTATAAAATTTTTTTAATTGCAATTTTTAAGAATATGGTCAAAGACATTCAGCAACATCTCCTTCATAAAATCTCCTTGGGATTCAGTTTTGGAATACCTGTGCTTTGGCCTAAGACTGGGTTTGCTGGGTATAGTGAAAATTATCTATCTGATTATGTCTTATTTTTCCCCTTGGCTACTAGGAAGCTCAGAGCTAAATACACACAAATACATGCAAATACACACCTGGTATGTATACATATGTAAACAACATTTAATGTTCTTCAGTTTCTGTTCCCCATTGAATTTGTTTATACCCTTTCTTATTTACATAAATGATACAATGTGATCTTTTTAAAATTCCTAAATTACATAAGTAATTCCTTACAAATGTTTCCTCCTCTTTTCTGGTGTTTCTTATTTGCCTACAAATTGGATTCTGTCTAGCAACCAAGGTGACAGTGTAGCCAAACTGAAAAGAGTACTGACCAATCGTAATATTCAGTTTACAAACTAAGAATTAGATCATCAGTGCTAAATGCAACTGTGGCAAAGATTACCTCCTCTGAAAATTCTCTGTGGCTTTAGAATACCCAGGTTAACTGGTTTTGGAAATAATTAAAATACAACTAAATTTTCGTGTTACAAATAATGATGCTTCAAGATGCAGGACTTTGCAGTGGTAACTTCCTGCAGGAATGAAGGCCTAGAATGAGGTCTGTTAGGAGAAAGAACTAACATTTTTAAGGGCCCACCTGGTGCTATATAGTATGTTAGGTTTTCACTATTTGCAGTGATATGGTGGAGCTGGCTATTACCTACTAATGAGAGCTAGTTGTTAAAATTTCAGGAGTTTTGTGAGCTAGTTGATGTCATGTTGATAGTTTAAAATAGGTTATGGTCACCTAGCCGATGTGTCTCAGTAGTTGAGCATCCACCCATGAACCAGGAGGTCACAGTTTGATTCCCAGTCGGGGAACATGCCCAGGTTTCTAGCTCGATCCCCAGAGGAGGGCGAACAGGAGGCAACTGACCGTCACTGATATTGCTAACCTTCTCTCCCTCTACCCTCCTCTCTGAAATCAACAAAAAAAATTTTTAAATAGGCCATGACAGGAGTATTTACACCATGCAAATTGGCAAATGCTACAAATCAGTCCCTCTATCCACAGAGAGCTGGTGATAAAACATTCATCAGTCCACCTCAGTTGTCACTCAAAACTACCAATGAGATAGGTATTTCTCTCCTCATTTTATAAACAAGGCAACATATTTTTTAAATCTTTTGGATTTAGGGAGAAATTACAGAGGGCACAAAAAATATCCAAAAACAGTGTCTGACCAGTGTATCTTAGTGGTTAGAGCACTGTCCCATGTACCAAAGGGTCCTGGATTCAATTCCCAGTCAGGGTACATGCCTGGGTTTCAGTTTCCTCCCCGGTCCGCGTGCATGCATGAGGCAACCAATCAATATTTCTGTCTTACATAGATATTTCTCTCTCTTGTCCTCTACTTTCCTCTATCTCTAGAATCAATGAAAAACTTATCCTTAGGTGATGATTTTAAAAAAAATCCAGCCCGGCCAATGTGGTTCAGTGGTTGAGCGTCAACCTATGAACCAGGAGGTCACAGTTCAATTCTCAGTCAGGGCACATGCTGAGGTTGTGAGTTCAACCCTTAGAAGGGGACATGCAGGAGGCAGTGGATGGTTGATGCTCTCTCAGCATTGATGTTTCTATCCCTCTCTTCCTCTCCCTTCCTCTAGCTGAAATCAATTTTAAAAATCAAATAAAGAAAAAAACTGCCAAGACAGGAATAGGTACAGATACAGTACTGACTCTGAGGGCTATATTCAGAGAAGAAAGACCCTATTCAGAGGAGATTACCAAACTGAGGTACAGAAGGCTGTGAGGAGGACAGTGTCAATGAGGATTAAAGGGACAAAACAAAAAAGCCTCCAGGGGGAATTCAAGGATCTTCCACCCTTTTCCAACTCCAAGTCTCCCTACCTTGGTTGGAGGCATCACACTTAAAGGCAAGAAATTCCACCAGCACCATCCCACCTACCCACCCTCCACTCTCCCACACCCCACCCCTGTAGGAAGCATTTGCTCAAGCTTGAAGGCAAGAATTGGGCCATGTTTCTCAAGAGGCAAAGTTTTCAGGAAAGTTTAAAGAGCAACACACAAGAGTATATTCCTTTCCCTTCAGATGTGCTTTCTAGCAATAACTGGAATGGAAAGGGCCCTTGGCTGTGCCCAGCATTCCCTGCCACCTTCCTCCCTTTTGTGGTCCCCTCCTTTCTCTTCTAGTAGTTGGATCCAAGGCAGGGGATGAGCAGCCAATGCCATCTCAACTATAGGGCATCCAGGCGAGGTTCTGGTTTGTTTTAAATTTGGGTTTGGACCAGCTCATAACCATGTTTTACTCTGTCAGTCATTGTCCTGTCATGTATTTCCCTCAGGAAACTTGAGGAGAGTTCGGGAAGCTGTGGTCTGGGCCATGGTTAAGATAAGCGCAGGTTACCTTGCCCATTGTCATTTTCCCAGAGTTCAAATAGTTCACAAGTGGCAAAGCCAGTATAACCCAGGTGTGGTTATTATAGGGCCTATGCTCTTTCCAAGGAGCTTTCTGTGACATTGGGTTGGGTCAAGAGGCCTTGGGAGAAATTCTCCTACTGGGGTCCTAGAGGAGAATTAAACCTCCCTCCTCTCGTGCTGATCTGTTTTCTAAAAAAGGGAGAAAAGGTGTAAAGGCAGACAAAAGCTTTCCATTGAGTGGTATCTTTTAAGTATGAGTGAGATAATGCGTATATAGTGCTTCGTCAGTCATTGGCACTCCACTGATGGCAGCTAATTCTGCAATACACTGTACTGTGATTACAGTAATTCTTGGACTCCAGGAACAAAATATGAGATTGGAGTGATGAATAGATCAAGGGGGATCTCTTCTGCCTCTGCTCAAATATGTTATCTTGTTTTGGAGTGATTAAGAAAAGAAGGAATTTGGAGTTGGGATTCAAGTAGTCCCCCAAGTCTTCAAAATGTAATGAAAATGAGTATCTTCAGTGTTTCCGTGACGTTTTCTGTGTTTCTACTTCCTAGATGTCTTTATAGAGCATGGGGTGGGAACCTTCTTTCTGCCAATGGCCATTTGGATATTTATAACATCATTCATGGGACATACAAAATTATCAACTTAAAAATTAGCCCGCTCTATTTGGTTAAATATTTAATTAACTCACCCCTAATGCCTTGGCAGGCCCATACCAAATGATGTTCCCACCCTAGTCTAAACCAACCATGGTAACCCGTTCCCCCTCATCACAGGTGGGTTTAGAGGTGTGAATTTGACTAAATTCTGGCCACTGGCATTTGTAAAGATGTTTGTTGGCATTTCTGCAAAACTGAATCTGTATGGAGGAGAAACTTTCTTCTTTCCTTCTTTGGCTTTGCTTGTGAAGACATAATGCTGAGAGCATTAGCTGCCATCTTAACATCATTAGAAGGTCATGGAAAAGTCATCATATTATCAAGCCAAAGAACTAATTCTGAATTTTCAACCTCAAGGCTTATATCATGTGAGAGAAAAATAAATCTTATTATTTAAACTCTTTGTAGTCACATATTCTGTAACTTGCAACCAAAATCATCCTAACCAATATACCTTATCATTTCATAAACTTACCCCAAATTCTCCTTGAAGTTGTGGCAAGAAAATGCTGTCGAAGGCACAGTGAGAGTAAGGGCAGTCACTGTTGTTGAAGAGTCTAAAGACACTTTCCTGGCATTGCTGATAGTTTCCAGTGCCGGAGATTTCCAACTGAAGGAATGGAAGAGTCGTCCTGTATGTCTTGGTGCAGGGGCTGTTGGTAAGGTCACTTACGTTCATTACCCTCCTATATCCCCGGTTGAAACATGGGTCATTGATGATTCCGTTTGAAAACTGAAAGGAAAAAAAATCACTTGAAGGGGTCATGTGCAAAGCTTTGGGTGCAAAAGCACCAATCTGACTTCATTAAGGTGTAAGAATTGTACACTATCCCAGCACTCGGCATTGGTGTCAATATGCCTCTGGCTGGCTTTTTCATTATTGGGAATAGTCAAATTTGTATCACAGGCACCAGAAGTAGCATCAGATATAAATAAACTTTCTCTATTCATAGAAAGCAAATATAATTCAAGCTGGGCCCAGAAATGCCATTGGTTTGGAAAGTTCCTCAGTTCTAATCACATCGGTCAGAAACAGATTTACTCTCTGGAGTTGCCTGAGTCCACATCAGGTCAACAAGAAAAGAGGGGCTTCAAAGACATAGCTCAGACTGCAGCGGTATTGAAGCGGTCCAGTCAGTGTTTAGGAATGAGGGGAAACCACATAGATTCAAAATTCTGAGCCTGGGTAGTTCTCCAGGAGTTGGCCTATGTCCCCGCTCCCACCTCCAAGGGAAAAAAAAAAAAAAAACAGAAGCTCCAAGACCTGAGAGTGCCTCAGATTATTTGTCAGGAGAATCAAAATGGTCTTTAACTCACAACCCAATATGTTCAAGAGAATAAAGGGGACTGCTGTGGATTAGAGGCTTCTGGAGCATTGGTGCTCAGTAGGCATCTCTCAGCCCCCGTTCCTGTGGACGTCACTTTATGCATAGTGCTTCTGAGAACCAGAGAGCATGCTTTGGAAGAGAACAGAGAGCTGTTGTCCTTTTAGTGGAGACAGGGAACAGCTGGATGTGACATCCTTGTTCTGAGTTTGTTTATCAGGGTGTGCCTGGTACTTGAATAATTGCAAGTATGTTTAACTTTCTTGCCTTCAAAATGTAGAAAGCATCTGGGGACAAGATATGAAGTGTTGATCTATTAACTTTGTGTTTTCCCTGAAGCATTTTTCCTCCTCCTCTCCGGGTTGTTTCTAACAACTCTGTTTTTTGCAACTTGTAGGAAATAGAGATTAAAAAAAAAATGGGAAAGAGGTTTTAAACTGCTCACACCCTCCCCTACTACAATGCCCTAGCGTGTAATTTTTATTGTCAACCCCACAGGGCTGAGAAATTATTTCCCAAGAAAGGATCTGAGTCGTGTCCTTGGAGATTGTGCAGTAAACAAATATAGGAGGTGATGTCTGGAGGGAATGATTCTTATGAGTCTACCAGATGTACTTAGAAAAGGTTTGGAAAGTACAGTAACCAACTTCAAATCAATCACTGAAATAGAAGAGAAAACAACAGGATGTGGGGGTTGGCAGCCCAGATGTGGAAAAGTCAGGTCTGGATTCAGTTATACTTGCCTGAGAGTCCTTGATTAGTTTCTTCAAGAGTGCTTGATCCATCCCGTAGCACAAGAAGCTGTGTGTGTACAGACTGTAGTCCTTGCCATACAGACGAAAGTACATAGCATTCTCTGGAGACTCAATTGTCTGGTTTTCGGGCACAAAAGTGATTTGTGTAGAGGCTCCCCCAAGGTCCAAAGCTCCAAACGTTTCCTGACTATTGCTTTCATTTTTTGTCAGGTAGATCCAACTCAGTTTCTGAAGAAGAGTACAGTTACAGTGGTAGAAATTGCTGGTCACCCCCTTTTTCACATTATCTCTCAGACTCAAGAACTTCCTAATGTGAAAGAGCAGGGGCATAAGGGTGACACAAAGACCCCTGGAGGTTCCTGAACCCACATCAGATTAACAGCAAGAAAAGAGGGGTTTCAAAGACGTAGCTCAGACTGCAGTAGTATCAGAACAATACAGTCAGTATTTAGGAATAAGGGATTTGGGGCTAGAAAGACTCATTCAAATCCTCGCGTATTTGCTCATTAACCATGTAACCTGGGGTAGAATTATTACCCTTCTCTAGGCCTCTATTTGGAGCTCTAAAATGAGAGAATATCTCATATGAGTGTTCTGTAGATTAAATCATACAGTACATGTAAGTGATTAGCATAGCGTAAGACACATAGCAGTCGGCAAATATTAGCTATTCTTTTTAATGATAGACTTTTATGTCTCTCTGAAGTGAACTTATGGCTTCCTTATTCTCCAATGGTAAAAGTTCTAAGAGAATTATATCTCTGGTAACCCTTGTAAATGTGGGGGTAAATTAATTTGTCCAGTTCATCCATCTTTCACTCTAGCAGGCAATCCAAGTACTGCCTGAGAGAGCAATGGCATTGGCCCCCAGGGAGGCACTCCATGGGTGCTGTAAGATAATCACCTTCGTGAATTTCCCCAGCAGGTAGTTGATAGTAATCCAGCCATAGGCACCTTCCTCTTTGCCAGAGATGATTCTGGCACCCTGGAAGTCAAAGGGGAAGCCTCTGAGGCTCTTTGTCACCTCCTCCAGGACAGCGTCTGCCAAGTTTTCATTTTCAAGTCTATGCAAAGGAAGAGCTGAGGTTACCTGTTTTGTTTTAATAACTGCAACTACCCATCTCAACCACAGCTTCCAGTCAGTTCTCCCAGGAAGTGACTAATCACTCACTGGACTAAACAGACAGATGGAAATACCAACACATGGCTGCCTGAGTGGCCTCCTTTGGGGGAAGGAAAACTATCTTTTAGCGCCTCTCTCCAAATCCAAATCCTTCCAATCACTGAATAGGTTCATCTTCCTAAAATACCATTTTTGTTGTTTCCTGGCTCCAAAAAATTATCAAAGTAATTTTAATTACTGTGGTGGTGGTAGCTGGGTATTGTTTGATCACCGCTCATAGAGCCGAAGTGTGCCACAGTTAGCCATCAGTGGTGGCTCCTAGCTGGTCACATACCCAGGTCCTGCTTGAGGTTCTTAATTAGGACTGTAGTAGACACCAGGACACCAAATGTCCTGGGACAGACACCCAACCCCTATTGATGCCAGACGGCGGGGGGGATCTTCCTCATATTGTGTCTCAGTTCTTGGGTCTGTTTGAGACCTTGACACCTAAAGGAGGAATCTTCCACGATTGTCATAATGAAGATGGAATGCAATTGCTTCCAAGATGTAGACTAGTCAACATTAACAGCCTCTGGGTCAGAGGATGCTGCCTTCCAGCTGGCATTAGACTCCTGTAAATCTCTCACCTGTGTGACTTCCATACCCTACTAACTGGCTCCCTTATCCCTAGTTTTCTTCCCTCCAGCCCACCTTCTCTGCCAGTGGCACCAGTTTTATAGCATCACTGAATGGCTTCCCATTATCTCTCACATAAACTCCAAACTCCCTAGTCTGCCTGATAAGGCACTATGCGATCTGGACCCTGCCTCCTCAGAATCCTGACTCTACCATTACCCAGGAATGACTCTTGGTAACTTAACATTTGTAAGTCACAGCTTCCTCATCTGGTTAATAATCCTATATAATAAAACCCTAATATGCAAATTGACTGAACAACAGAACGACCGATTGCTATACATGCACATTCAATGCAGGAGCTGCCCCTGGTGGTCAGTGCACTCCCACACGGGGAGGGCCACTCAGCCAGAAGCCAAGCTCACTACTCCTTAGCACTGCCTCGAGGAGTCCCAGACTGCGAGAGAACACAGGCCAGGCTGAGGGACCTGCCCTGCCCCCCAGTGCACAAATGTCGTGCACCAGGCCTCTAGTAGTTAATAATACCTCTTATTTCATAGAGTTATTATCACTAAAGCACAGTAATAAGAACATGGGCTCAACAAACACAAGCTGCTAATATTGTCACTACTATTATTATTTTGCTGTCTGCACAATATGTTCTATCTATTTATAGTCTTCTGAACATGCCTTGGTCTTTCATATATGCCTGCCTTTGCACATCTATTAGGATACAAGCTCCAGGAAGGTGGGGACTCTGTTCTCTTCACTGTATCCCCAGAACTTAGAACAGTACCTGACACATAATAGGTGCCAAATAAACATAGGTTATGCAATACATGATGTCTACTCTGCCTGTGGTGCCCTTACCCCACCCTCCAACTCATCCTTCACGATTCAGCTTACATGTCCCTCCTCTAGTAAATCCTTCTGCCCCACTCCCATTCTGGGCAGGGTAAAAGTGTGCTTCTGTAGCACTGCCATACCTAACTCCCAGCTGCTCTTGGTCCCTACATGTTGCTATACCTGAGCAACCGCATGCCTGCCGTAGCTCCCAGGTAAACAGGTGTCCGTTGTTGCTGGGCCGGTGGAATTACTTTCTCGGCTGTTTGCATGCAGTCAAGCAGATAAGAGCTTAATTCTCTTACTTTATTAGCAAATTTTGAGATTCCAGGACCTAGGAAAAGATATAAAAGCAGATGACATATTTTAAGTATAGAACATACCTTGACAGTTTTAGAGCAGATTACTAGTGTTTCCTGGTAAAATGCAATCAGACAATTTCTTGATATGGTATATACTAGTATTAGTTTGCTCTACTTAGAAGGTAACTCTGAACCTACTTAGCCCTGGTAGGGACTTGTTTTCAGACCTTTGACTGGGTCTGTCTGCTGTTCAATAATTTTGCCACTGGGTGGCGCAACTTTGACATTCAATTGCATAACCTTCCTAACGGGTTCAGGTTCTAATGGGAATCTTACAGATAGTTTAGCCACTTTTTCATGTTTCTTCCAGAAAATTGTAATTAGCAACACTAATTCTAGAAGATTTAGAAAGATAATGATGATATTTAAAACAGAAATTTAAAAAAGCACCAGGCACACTGGCTTTTACTGAAGATAGGAGCTGCTACTAATTAGCTATGGAATCTAGTTAGAATACACAGGAATAGCATCCATGTTTTCTTAGTGATTTTTCCACTCTGTTTCCATGCCTCCCTATTAATACTGTTTTTCCAGTTGTAGAGCAAAATTCTACAACTTTAGAGAGGATGAGAGCCAAGATTCCCTAAGCTTTTTGAAGTGAGCAATTTCAGTTCACTTTAAGATAGCATTCACACTGTCATGGATTTGGTTTAAAGATAAGTATCCAGATATGTTATCGATATCTAATTCACAGGTTTATAAAAAGCCTGGTTACTTAGCCATCATCAGAAAATCAGCTCTAAATTATCATCTATTTTAATTCAAAAAGTCTGGCCTTCAAGAATGGGTGGGCCCCAGCATCTGTGCTTTAACAAACCCTACAGGTGGTTCAAATTTGAGAACCACTGGTTAAAATGGGTTTGAAGTTGGGAGCCTCTCCATTTGAATCCTAGTTCCATCACTTACTAGCTCCAGCAACCTTAAACACATTGCACAACCTCAGTGCCCTCGTTTTAAAAATGGGAATAAAAATACTGCCTCACAGGAGATCATGAAAATGAAATAATATTTTTAGTACTTATGTTGGTACGTGGCACACAGAAGTGTCTCGTTGATGGGAGGGACTATTGCTCAGTTATATTTTGAAATTAAATCTTTTTTGTTGAAAGTATTACATATGTCTCCTTTCCCTCCCCTCCCCATTGAACCCTTCTAGCCCACCTCTACCCCCCAGCCCTGCCCCAGGTCTTGACCACCTTATTGTCTGTATCTATTGTATGTATATGCATATATATTGTATGTATATGCACTCTATTGTATGTGTATGCATATATGCATACAAGTTCTTTAGTTGATCTCTTCCCACTCACACCCCCACCTTCCCACCCCCTTCCCTCTTAGATCCCAAGGTTCTATGCTTCTATATCTCTGGATCTATTTTGTTTATCAGTTTGTTTTGTTCATTAGATTCCACATATGAGTGAGATCATGTGGTACTTGTCTTTACTCAGTTATTTGTTAAGTCTGTTTAGGCATCAAGGGCTCAGTCATTAAGGATTGATTTCAGTATCATATTACTGATAGTGAAATAGCAGCAGCTTCCCTGTCTGTTCACTCGACTTGCTTTTCTTTGAGTGCCCCACTTGCCACATGCCCCTGTGTCCCACGATCCCCCCTCCCCTTTTTCTTCATCTTACCTTGCACCGTGCACTTTCCTATCTGACTCACCACCCCTGTGTCATTCTCCTTTTCTCCTGGCCACGCATAGATGTACAAAGTCGTGTGAGAAGAGCCTGCATCCAACACAACCCCATACTGAGGGCAAAATAAACCAAGAACTTATCAGCATTACATTGTTCTCCATATTCAGCTTGCAACAGAAAAAAAGACAAAGACAGGAATTTTCAAAAACATGAGGATAAAGTATTTTAATTCAAGAGCAACACGGAGTGGGGGTGTTGCCTGGAATTGTCCTGGTCACAAGATCTACCGGAACTCAGGTCACTCCAGCACAGTGGCTGTCACGACTGGCTGCACATTAGAATGCCCAGGCCTTACCCAGGA
>PVJC01020226.1:11619-29458 GCA_004026665.1 Murina feae
GTCTTGATTAAAAATTTGGTCTATATGGAGCAACAAAAATTTTCATAGAACACAAAAACAGTATTGTAATATATTTTTTAAAATTTCAACATAAGTACAATTTACAAATATAATAAATAAAAAATGTATAGTATTATTTTATTCTTTGGCATATTTCTCATTTGAGTGATTTTTTTTTAGTAGATTCTGTCGTTGTTTAAAAGATCATGAAATTTTTCACAGGAATTTGTTAAATTATATTGCACACATAAAATGGCTTTCAAAGTCTCAACAATTAATTGTGATTTTTCTGATGTCCACACTTTATTTACCGTAGAAAAAAACGCATTCAGTCGCAGCATTAGTTCCTGGTAAGGACAGCACGTTATTATTTTAATTTTAATTTTGATCCTATATTTCTTTCTAAATAATAACAATACTAACTTGTATTATTTTTCCTCTGAATTTGCCATAACGTAAGTCATAAGTGTCACTTTCAAGGCCGGCGCTAGACTTTTTGCCGCCACTATAAAATATAAATAATATGAGTACTGTCTGCTAAATTCAAGAAAATTTATGTATTTGTTAAGTAAATAAATAAATTACCTAAATTATCTGAATAGCTGATTTATAATGGCATCACTTGTTTAACTAGCTTACTAGCACGCAGTACGATGTGTATCGTCTGAGAGACAGTTACAAAATGTTTTCATTGTTGCCAATCCCAAAAAATGGCATTGCTCATTAAGTCCAAACAATGGTGGTCGAATTCTAACAACTGATCAACAATGCGAACTTTGATAAGCAGTTCTCGATAATCAGTTCTCAACAATTATTTGTTATTACTAAAGTTTAACATTATAAAATTAACAAAAATAATATAAAACTCATATCCTGGCTAAATAGCCACATGGTCGCCGAAAACCGTATATTCCCTTTCTGTTCTCCCGCTGTTCCCTAGCTTGTTGTGCATTCTTTCCAAAATGGGACTTTTTTAAAACGCCGCGGGACGCGGGACAAATTGTTAAAAATCAGGAGTGTCCCGCCAAAAGCAGGACGTCTGGTCACCTTAGTTTAGAAGCTTCTTGGGCAGTTCTCATAGCAACCAAGATTCCAAACCATGTGCTGAAGTGGTGAGACAATATGCAGGGAATAGAAAGCTATTGGTTTAATAGTTCCCACGCTTGTATGCATAGCAAATTGTTAGAATCACGCAGGGAGCTCCAAAGGATACTGCTGCCTGCGTCCACCACCCAAATGTATTTTAATTGGTCTGGTACGTGGTCTGGGCTTTGGAAGAGAGACATGGAAAATACTACATTTGCTTGCTTTTTATTACAAATATATCCAGAAATCGGAATTGGATGGGAATCACAGTAAAAAAATTATGCTCCTGTTTCAGAGAAATATAGGAACAAGGGCTAGACAGTAGTTCTCAGATTGGTACCCCCTTTTAAGAACTTTTATGAAAGAGAACTTTTATAGCAAAGTATGCATATCTTAGCTGAGCAACCAATGAATGTTTGTAAATCAGCACCAAGATACCCCTCAGTCAGTTTCCCCCATGGGTGACCACTGTCTTGACTTCTGTCAGCATGGATGAGTTTTGCCTGTTTTTTGAGCTGCCATAAATGGAGGACATAGTGTGCCTCCTTTCTGTCTAACTGTTCATACTACACTGTTTCTTTAAGATGCATTCAAACTGTATCAGTAGTTGGTCCCTTTTCATTTCTGTAGAGTATTTAATATACTGTATTTCTCTGCACTCTACTGTTAATGGGCATTTGGGTTGGTTCCAGGTTGGGACTATTGGGAATAAAGCTGCCAGAAACAATCTTGTACATTTCATTTTGTGGACATGAGCTCTCATTTCTCTGGAGTGTTTAACCCAGGAGTAGACTGAGGAATGCCCGTTTTGATGAATTAATATTCACCTCTGGTTACATCCCTGGGTTTAGTCAGGAAAAATAATGCCATTATTGAATAATAATGCCTGCCATAAGCTTGTGAGGGGCACATGCACTTTTCACTTATCATCTCTATACTGGAGAGAAAAATGGAGGAAACTAAATGGGGAGAGAAACAGACATGCTTCTAAAGTGTGAGCCAACTACTCTTTACGTCATGGTCCTTGAAGTTGTGGACCTCCAAGTGTGGTCTACCATTTGATGATGCTTAATTCAGTGTTTGCCCTCCCAGGAATAACCCACACCTTTCTTCCCTCTCAAGGCGAAGAAAGCTTGCATCTCCTAAACTCTAAGGGTTTCCACGAGACTTACAACCAGGGGAACAATGGGGCATCGGCAGCTCATCCGGGCTAACCCCCTAACTATCTACAAGGCCCCCTTTTCTCTAACTCTCCAGTGAGCTGACAGCAGCCCTGCTTTGGCTTTCTTCTTTCCCTTGTCTCACTGTCCCCAACTTTAATAAACTAAGTCCTCTAAAATTCACCAGGACTCATGTTGTGAAATCTTTCCTGAACGAAGTCGAGAACCACACACTACTGGCCAGCCCGAGGCAAACCCTCCCTCCCTGGTCCCTTTTTTTTTTTTTCTAGTAACATTAATTCTTTGGAGTCCTAAGTAAAAGTCATGCTGAGAATGGGATTATGACAGTTGCAAACTACCTTGTAGTATCTCAATTTCTCTTTCTCTTTCAAATTCCATGGGCTTGATGTCATTCTTTCAAGGTTATAGATATATAAAGGACTTTCATAGGAAGTTCTTTAAATATTAAGGTTGGCCATTTTTATTCTATATAAGTGCATATTTCCTTGTGCTTGTCAGTTAGCCCAAAATCTCTGAGGTATCCAGGTGACAAAAAAAAAAAGCTTAATTCAGTAGTATACACACACACACACACACACACACACACACACACACACACCACATGCTAAGAACCTAAGAACTTCCAGGGAGAAAAAAACAACAACAATAATGAGGACTTGAGAGACCTTCCTAGACCACTGGGAATAGCTAATAGCAGAGTCTATTGAGGTGTCAAATTTTACTTTATTTAACCCCAGACCCGGGGGTATCATCTATATGAGTGTGAGGATCCTTGACCACCATGGCCTCCATAGTGCCCTTCGCCTTGTTCCACACAGTGGAAGCTTCCCTGTGGTGATTAGCATCGTGCCCTTATAAAGAGAGGGCCTGTGTCGGACTTGCTCGGGCCATGGCAAGGAAGCAAGCTGGATAGGCTCCTCTGCAGCGAGGCTTGCAGCTCGAGGAAACCAAGAACTGGCCTTTGTGGGCTGAGAGGAGTCTGACTGGGCTGTCTGGAGCCTTCAGATCCATGAGAAACCTCCTGGGGAGGAGAAAGAGGACCAGGGGGGTTACCCAGGACAAAATTATGTTGTTCCACAGCAGGGTCCCTGAGTTCTTCCTGCCAGAAAATGTTCCGACCACAACAGCATATGATAAAAGTTAGCAATACAGCAGCAGCAAGCAGCCTTTATCTGGAATCGGGACGTTCTCTCTGACTTTGTTGGCATGAAAGTCATTCCTCCATAGAACAAAGGAACCAGCCTGCTTCAGTAGGGTTGTTTCTCCAAGGCCTGACACAGTGCGGGTGGCTGAGAAATGAAAGCTTTTACTCCATTTTGTTGGGCAAGTGTTTGAGAAGAGGGTAGAGCATACTTTTCAACGCAGGCGTTAAGGACATTTTACCTTGTTGCTAACCTGTTGAACTGTGCCCAAATATTTTTGTTTTCCAGAATGGTTAGCAGAATGAAAACTGACATTTTTTGCTGCTTATGGTGTCGATAAAGCCTGGTTGACAGTTCTCAGTTTAAACATTTCAGAAGTTTGCCTCTCATTGTTACAAAACTGTCAGCATAGCCACTCATTTTTCACATCTGGTTCATTTAAGAGCTATATGTTCATTCCATCTAATCTTATTTTATAGATGAGAAACTGTCCAGAGCTATTCAAGGACTTGCCTAATAGATACTGATCATTAATGCCTTAACAGACCCAGGTAGCCACCATATTTCGTCCTTCCACCACTGCATTTTCCATTGCATATCCCAAGGAACACCAAGCTGGCAAGGATCTGGACAAAAAGCCTTTCCAGAAGTTTAGGAAATGCTGCCTACTCTCTCACCTTCTTGGGTTCACAAATTGGAGGGGTAGTGATGCTTCAAGGAAGTCTGACAGTGGAGAAACCTGCTTAACCTTGTTTACCCGTCATCGCCCAGGCTCAGTGACACAGAATTCTGTCTCCAATACAGTCTTTCCCCAACAGAAATGCTTTGAGAAATGCTGTGCCTTGCCCAGGGTTGCTCTGTAGCTCATATTTCCTTCACATTAAAGAAAAATATAAGACTTTAAGTAGTAAGGAAGAGAGCTTACATTTCCTTAATATTACTTCAATATCATTTCTATTTTCAGAGTACAAAAGCATATCAGATAGCATCTAGAAAATGAATTGAAAAGGAAAAAGACATTTGAAGTTCCATCAGCTAGACATCATGTTTATTTTTATTTCCTTCCAGGCTTTTGAATGGTGATATTTATAGTGTTGCAGTCTTACTATACAGACAACTTTGCCTTAAGCCAGGTTTTGATCAGGCACTAATTTTAGCCATCATAACTGATCTCCACGAGCTCTGTTGAGTGAATAGAAGCAGTGGTCTAGGGGGGAAAAGTGTCTAAATGACCTTGTTTGATTCATGGAGATACCAATGTAGGGGTCTTGGGGAAGACCTGGAGAAGTGGGTGGCAGCAGACCCTGAACTCACAGATACAGGAGGCCTGTGGAGGTGGGGCAGACCCCTCCTCCAGAATGGAAGTCATTCTACCTGTGCAAATGTCATAGGCCCAGGCTTCTGGGTACATCTCCCTAAATGTGGGAAGGAAAAAAAGAGAAAACAGGAGCAGCATCAGAGGACCTACTTCTATTACAGGCTTTTCAGAAGTGGGATAGTTAACCCTCTCCTCTGAGTGCTCATTCACAAAACACACTTCCTACCACTGGCCTGCCCTCAGTTCCTCAGGGCCATGTGGCTTCTCTTCTAGAGCCTTTGCCCAGAAAGCCAGACCCTCTCGGGTTAGATGCTACCTTCCTAGTCCATGTCTCAGAGTGCCTGTAGTTTTCCTCTAAAGGCAGAACTCACCACAATGTGTACTCATATTGTGGCTATTTGATTCATGTTGTCTTCCCTACCAGCCTAAAAGCTACACTGAGGCAGGTATGTTTTACTTACCATGGTATATATAACACCTAACATAGTATGTTCTACTATATGTTGGGCACAAAGAAGGAATTCAACAGACAATTGTTGAATCAAATGAATGATTGAGAGGGGTTACAATTATATGGCTCCTAAACTTCTTCAGTCCTGAAAGAAGTTAATTCACAGTGTAACAAAAAAATAGTGCCATTAGGGTTGAGTTCCACTACCACCACTACTCCCAAAAAGACCCATAAGCCAGCCCCTGCCAGGTGGCTCAGTTGGTTGGCTCAGCTGGTTGAAGCAATGTCCCATTCACGAAAAAAGTTTTGGGCTCAATTCTCGGTCAGGGTACATACTTAGGTTGAGGGTTCAATTCCCAATTGGGGTGCATAGGAGAAGCAACCAATCCATGTTTCTCTTTCACCTAGATATTTCTTTCTCTCTCTCTCTCTCTCTCTCTCTCTCTCTCTCTCTCTCTCTCTCTCTCTCTCTCTCTCATTTAAAGATATCCTCAGGTAAGGGCTGAAAAAAGAAAAGAAAAACATAAGCCAGTAACACAGACAAGAATGTGATAACTTGTCTTGGTCTCTTCAGACATAATTGGTTCTTCAGAAAAGTTCCTGTAGCTCTAACAGTTATTTCAGAAACCTCATCAGTCTCTCTCAGTGAGTCGTTTTGAATAAACAAAGCTGATCCTTTTGACTGTGACTCTAGTACTCTATAAACAAATCAGGTCTCCATTAGCTACAGCAATGTTGGCAGGGCCTGTAAACAATTGCAAACCATTTTCTTCCTTTCTTTTTTCTTTAACTGGAGCTACTAGATCTTTTAGACAAACCACAATTTTACTGTTTGGTTTTATTTTTTTTTATCTTCACTCGAGAATATGTTTTTATAGATGAGAGAGAAGGAGAGAGAGAAACACTGATGTGAGAGAGAAACATGGATTGTTTGCCTCCCATATGAACCACAGCCTAGGCAGGTGCTCTAACTGGGAATCCAACCCACGACCTTTTGGAGTATGGAATGATGCTCCAGCCAACTGAGCCACCCAGCCAGTACTTTAGCCCTAGCTGGGGTGTTTCAGTGGATAGAGCTTGGCCCTCAGATTGAAGGCTCATGGGTTCAAATCCGGTCAAAGACACTTGGTTGCAATGTCTCTCTCACGTTGATGTCTCTCTCTCTCTCTCTCTCTCTCTCTCTCTCTCTCTCTCTTTCTCTCTCTCTCTCTCTCACTCACTTTTTCCTCTCCCTCTCTCCCTCCTCCTACTCTCTCTAAAAAAAATAGTAAGAAAAAAATCAATGGAAAAATATCCTTAGGTGAGCATTAACAACAACAAAAAGAATAGTACTTTAATTCCTTGTTAAAAAAAAAAAAAAAAAAAAGGCAGGTACATAGGGTAAGGCCACTACACGTTAGCAGCAGTCGACCATTCTGGGGATGCTGGCTCAGTGACCATAACACACTCAGAGTTAGGGGCCTTGCCTAGAAATCATCTCCCTCCAAGCAGTGTTATGCCTGCTCTCCGCTAAAGGCTTGTGAAATGCTGGGCACTCTGATAAGTGAGTCACTGGCACCATTTCTCACAGCCACTCTCAAAGTGGGTGCTGTCTCTGTTTCACACACCGGAAACTGAGGTATAGAGAGAGGAATGTACTTGCCCAAAGTCTCATAGCTAGAAAGCAACAGATCTGGGACTGAGATCAAAGCCATCTGGTCCCTGAGCCGGCATTCCATAGAAGTGAGCAGCTTGTAATGAAGGCATGTGGTTTGGTACTGGGTCAGCCTGGTGCCCTTGAGAGAACCCCGTGGGGCTCTGTGTGTGCCAGAGTATGGACTGTTAGTGCTAAAAGGAATGTCTGGCACTCGCTAACTGCCAGGGTTCAGTGATGAGCAGGCACTTAAAGAAGTGGTGAGCCAAGCAGACCTCAGAGCTGCCTCCCACCCCCAGGTTCACCAGGACAAAAGCTCTCCCTCAGAGGACACTTTGGTGCAGCTAAGGATTCTTCTTTAAGGCCTGTGATTTTTAAAGTGGTCAACTGCTAGCTATAGGACAGCGGTTCCCAGACTTTAATGGCATGAGAATGCCCCACGGTGCCTGTTAAAATTGTCAATTCCCAGACCTTGCAACCTGGAGGTCGGAACTAAGGAGGCTCTGGGGTGAGAATGGGGAACCGGGATCTTTAGGGGATCTCAAGGCAGGGGTCTGTCTCCCACACTGACAAACCCCGCTACCAGGCTGGCCCGTCACAGGTTCTTCACATCCAAGGAGGAAGCAGGTTTACCTGTTCACTCTATTCATAGAGCCAGCAAACTTTTATGAGGCAACCACCCAAGTCAGATGCTGTACTGGTTGCAATTGAACATTTATTTTGTGATTATTTGATTAATGATTATCTCTTCCATCAGACTGTAAGTTCCATGAGTCTTGCTCACTGCCAAATCCCACAGCCTAAAATAGATTAGATAGTCAATGACTATTTGTTGAATGAATGAATGGGTGAATGAAATGAATAATAAAATATATGTAAAGACAAATGAAACACAGTCCTTATCCTCAGTATGCTTACCCTAAGTATTTGGACATGTAAACACATCACTACATTAAAGAGTTCTTGTGTTTTGCCAGAAGTGGCCCATGCATGAGGCCACATCCGCCCAGCAAGGCTGAACCAAAACTAGGTTAGGCAAGAGGATATATACAATGAGGATAATCTTTAATCTATTTAGCATTATTATTTTTCATTTATTTTTTATTTTTAAAAATCTTTATTTTTATTGATTTCATATATATAAAACTAGAGGCCCGGTGCACAAAAATTTGTGCACTCAGAGGGCTAGGGGGTCCCTCAGCCTGGCCTGTGCCCTCTTGCAGTCTGGGACCCCTCGGGGGATGTCCACTTTCTGGTGTGCCTGGCCAGCCTGGGTGAGGAGCTGATGGCTGTTTGCAGGCTTGCCAAGCCCCCCAGTGGGGACCCTCACCCCATGGGGGTGTGGCCAGCCTGGGTGAGGGGTTGAGGGCCATTTTCAGGCTGCCCACAGCCCCTTCAGGGTTCGGGTCCCTACTGGGGTGCCTGGCTGGAAGCAGGTTCCTGGGATTTATTTAACTTCTATAATTCAAACTTCATTGCCTTGGTTCCCCCCTCCCCCAAAGCCTGGGTTGCCCATGGCAACCCAAGATCCCAACCCAGCAGGTATCTGAGGTTTGTTTATCTTCTATAATTGAAACTTTGTTGCCTTGAGTAGAGCTCAGGGCCCACAGGGTCCTGGCTTCCTCCATTGCCTGGGGCAACTCCAGTTCCGTGGCTGCCGCCATCTTAGTTGAGTCAATTTGCATATTTGCTCCTGATTGGCTGGTGGGCATGGCTTGTGAGTGTAACAAAGTGAGGGTTAATTTGCATATTACTCTTCTATTAGATTAGATGAGGATAATCTTTCATTCCTCACAGTGCTTCTGGGAAGAAGAAATTGAACTGAGTGTGGAAATGATTCACAAACTGCAAAGCACTATATAAAGCAATGTTATCACTGTGGTTTAGGAGGTATTTCTTTACTATTCAACCCTCAATGAGATAATTCCTCAGGACTAGTTCCTTGCCCTCTTCTTTTTCTCCCTTTTCACCCACTTCCTATGATCTCATCCATTTCTAAGGCTTCAATACATCAATGATCTCAGAGACATAGCTTTTGTCTAGACTTTGCTGTCCAATAAGGTAGCCACTTGCCACATGTGGTTGTTGAGCACCTGAAGTGTGACTAGTCTGAAGTGAGAGTGAGATGTGCTGTAAGTGAAAAATCACAGTGGAATTTAAGAGAGTATGGAAAAAAGAGCGTAAAATATCTCATTAATTTTTTTACTGTGATGAAATGTTGAAATAATAATACCAGAGTGGGCAGACATAGGTTTCCAGTTGTTTGTATGGAAAAAGACATGCAGGCTATCATTGTTACAACAGTTTATTAACTCAAAAGAATTTCACAATGGCAGAGTGCACTTAGGTACAATCTCGTTAAGTGCTCAAATCGCCAGCCTTCATTATTTATACACTAGGGGCCCAGTGCACAAAAATTTGTGCACTCAGAGGGGTCCCTCAGCCTGGCCTGTGCCTTCTTGCAGTCTGGAACCCCTTGGGGGATGTCCACCTGCTGACGTGTCTGGCCAGCCTGGGTGAGGGGCTGATGGCTGTTTTCAGGGTGGCCAAGCCCCCCAGTGGGGACCCTCACCCTGTAGGGGTGTGGCCAGCCTTGGTGATGGGCTGAGAGCCATTTTCAGGCTGCCCACAGCTCCCATTGACCCAACATTCCAGCGAGACTGGCTGGAGGCAGGTTTCTGGGGTTTATTTATCTTCTATAATTGAAACATTATTGCCTTGAGTGGAGGCCACAGCATCCTGTTTGCTTCAGCTCCATGGTTTCTATAATTTAAACTTTGTTGCTTTGAGCCGGCTGAGGCAGGCAGTTTCCTCCAAACAGAAGCCTCCTGTTTGCTCTAGCTCCGTGGCTGCTGGCCACCATCTTGTCTGGGTTAATTTGCATACAGCTTCTCTGGCTGGTGGGCGTGGCTTGGCTGGTGGGTGTGGCTCAGGTGTCTTGGAGTGATGATTAATTTGCATATTACTCTTTTATTATATTAGATTGTTCTAATTTACCTGCTATTATCCTCGAGCACACTTCTGCACAGTTCTTACCTACTTTGCCCACCCCTGTATTTTGGATATACTGAGTTACATAAAATACAGTTGAATGGAATTACCTTGGCACACAGGCAGGGCAAGGGTCCAGTGGAAAACAAAGGCAGGTGGAACACAGGCAGGGGCAAACAAAACGGTTTGAGCAGCCTAATCACAGGAACCCACCAAGCAGGAATAACAAAATGTTTTTTGATTCAAAGCAGGAGGCATGTGAAACTAGGTAGGGTTTGCAACAATAAGGTGAACTGATGTTTAGAAACAGGGTCAGTTCAGGTCCGTGCTGGGCAAGAACAATGAGGGAGTCAGGCAGGTGACAACACGGAGAGACACAGAGCAGGCTTGTGGCAAACATATGCACCCTGGACTACACAGCTTCAGAGGCAGCCCATTCCTGGGCCCCCTCCCCATTCAGGGAATCTGACTCTGCCTGTAATAAATTTTCCACATTTTTGCTTAAATCTTCTGGTCCTCGGAGCTCATTCTTTGGTGTCATGAGACACAAACCTGGGGAAAAAAACCTCAGCTCACTGTTCCAGTTATCAAAGTACTAAATTTAGTTTCATCTCCTCTACTTTTTAAAAATGTGGCTCCTAGAAAAATTAAAATATGGCTTATAATATTTCTGTTGAGCAGGCAGGTCTCTTCTCTTAGATCCAGAGCTGAATATTCAACTGCTTCTTTGACATTTCTGCTTGCATATTCAATACCTCAAAAACAATTCTTCAAAAACGTAACTCAAAACCTTCGCCTTTTCCCAAACTACTCTAATAGCCTTTTACCTAATCCCCTTCATCTGCTCTTATCCCTAATTCACTGCAGCCAGAGTGATCTTTTCAAAACACAAATCTGATCATGTCATTGACTTCCCATTGATTTAGTATTAAAACTAAAAACCTTAGCCTGACTTACAAGGCCCTGCCACCACCACCTGCCTCACCATCTTTATCCAACACATGACCCATTCTTGCTCTCCAACCAACTTCCCGTACGTATCCAGCTATTTCCTGCTGTGGGATTCTTGCACTTGCTTTCCTTCTGCCTAGAATGCTCTTTACCCATTTCTTTCCCAGCTAACTTCTAATCATACTTCAGATATTGTTGTTAATGTCATTTTTTTTCAAGGAAGACTTCCCTGGTCCCCAAAACTTTCATTTGGTGGCACTCATCACAATAGTTAACTAATAATTTGTGTCATCTATTAAATGTGTTTCCTTCCCCAGATGATAAACTCAGTCATAGTGCCTGACATAGATATTTAAATCTATACTAATAAAAGAGTAATATGCTAATTAGACCAGGAGACCTTCCGGAGATCTTTCAGATGTCCTTCTGGACAAAGCCATGGTGGCAGGGCCAAGGCAAGAGGCAGTCAGGCTAGCAGGGGAGAGTAGTTAGGGGTATCAGGCCGGCAGGGGAGGGCAGCTGGGGGCGATCAGGCAGGCAGGCAGAAGGGTTGGGGGCAATCAGGCAGGCAGACAAGTGAGCAGTTAGGACCCAGATTTCAAGAGGGATGTCCGACGGCTGGTTTAGGGCTTCAACAGTTGGACATCCCCCAAGGGGTCCCCTATTGGAGAGGATGCAGGCTGGGCTGAGGAAACACCTCCCCCCGCATGAATTTCATGCACTGGGCCACTAGTACTTAATGATTATTGATATATAAATTCATGAATAAAGAGATGCTAAATGAGGTATGGACATAAAGAGATGATGTGTTTTAAAACAAATATACCAGATACGAATATCTAAATGTGTTATTTTTAATTCATCATCTTTGGAAGGAAATACATTTATTCAAAAAAAACCTACTCAAAACAATTTAGTAGCTTATGATATTTGGTATTAATTTACAAAGAATGCAGAAAAAGTCTCATTAATTATTTCTAATTATGTTTTATTATTCACCTTCTTCATCAAACTTAACCTTGAATGATTTCAGAGATACTATCAGAGAATGTGTTCTAAAGCAGCAATGTCCAATGGAACTTTCTGCAGTGATGGGAATGTTGTGTCTGAGATGTCCGTTCATTAGCCATCAGCTACATGAGGCTGTTAGCACTAGAAATGTGGCTAATGCAAATGAAGAACAAAATTTTTTATTTGGTTTGATTTTCATTAACTTGGATTGAAAGAGCTGCATGTGGCTTATGACTATTAAATTCAACAGCATACATAGCTTAAAGTGATCACCAAAGACAAGTTTCTAAAATATTTTTGCCCTCAATATATGCCAGGAACCTTATTAGAATTACTGTATAACCTCAACAAATGGCTAGTATGCCTATATAAAATGATCTTTGAGCAAAATAAACCAGTGATATTACTATACAGGTTCACTTCGGATGCCAGTGTCAGCTTGTCGAATATTTATACCTTTTATTTAAAGAACGCCAAAGATCTTATTCCAGTTTGCCAGGCAAACACAACAACATGAGTCACAACAGACTTTAAGATGACCACTGAGAAGGAGAGAAGGTCATCCAAGACAAGTATTCATTAGGAACACAGAGCTCAAGTCTGTCATGGACTTTGCCTCCTTGGCGGTCCCCCTCTCCAATGATGCAATAAAGAATATGTAAAAAGGTCAAACCAAGAAGGCAATCATGTACTTTTGGAACTGGTAAACAAATAACAGAACTGAGATGTCATGAGGCTTCAACTGTGAGTGAAGTTTTGCCAAAGGAACCGACATCATACAACATGAAAAGGCAAGAGATCATTGCTAATGAGATAGTATCAGCTTTCCATGCTGACAAAGGAGCTGCTGTGCACAGTCCCAGTTGAGTTGAATTTGTATGGCAAACAGATGCCAATATATGCAGGCCTCTGCTGTACAGCAAGTGATTTGGGTGGGTAGCAAAAGTTTCAGCAGCCTGGCATATGCATCCACATGCCAGGCTCACAATTTAATTCTTCAAATACAAGAAAACATACTTCTGCACATGTAGTCCAGGGCCTCTATGATCAAGTTCACTTCTGAATATGCTACCACCCACATGCATATATGTACTCATTAGCATATTGGGATAGTCTGGGTATATCCTTGTAGATTATTTGCTGTAATTTCAATGAAAGATTAAAATGGTATATTTACAACATAAATTTAAATTTACCTCATGCTTTCTAATTAATGGGTTAAATAAAATATTGGCCAAATTACAAGTTAATTGTGAGATATCCATGTCTTTGAAATTTTACTCTGATGAGTTTGAAAGGAAGGAAAATAAATTACAGCAGAGTTAATGATCCTAATTATTTTTAATGATATTAACTAGCTCTTCAAATGTGGATACATTTTCACAAGAACTCTATCCAAGAATTCATTTATAATTACTCTGATACTTGTTTCTCTGAGTTTTTTTTAAAATTGATTTTGCTGTGTTCTTTGATATTTTGAAGATGAAGACCAAGTGTTCCCGACTATCTTTGACTTCCAAAGTGCTTTCTACAGAGCTTTCCAATTATTTTAGTGACAATGATAATAATGAAGAAGAACAAAGAGTACAGTGTTGTGACACATCCACAATGAAACAACGAGTAAGAAGTAGACATAGCACTAGATAGAATGTCAGCACAGTAAAACAAATGTGAATGTGGTGATGAAGTCTTTGTTTCTATTATTTATTTAATTGGCTAAACAATCATAAAGATAGTTATCTTCCCATGGTTAATTGCTTTGAGTCATTCCCTCTTCCAGAATAAGCATCATTTCCATTTTACTTCCCTAATCCAATAGATTGTAACTTACTCCTGGGCTGCCAGAACTTCAACTCCTATATGTCCTCATTTGTTGTGACCACCTTTTTCACTCTGCCCAGGCCCCTCATAAACACACACACAAACACACACACACAGATTTGAGTTACCTTAATATTTGGTGATGATTGGTTCTGGGTCAGCCCCACAGCGATCAAAGCAATCACAGCCATGAGACAGGAGAAGCCAAGGATGATAACTATATTTCTGGAACAAAATGTCTTCAGTCTAGACTCTAAAACCAAAAGCAGAACAGAATATATCAAAAAGAAATCAACAAGCAAACATCAATTTTCCTCCCCTTTCTGAATGGTCTAGTGCTAGATATCAAAGATAGATAAAAGGATCTTTATTTATGAGGCACTTGCAAAGTATTTGGGTAATAACTCAATTACAAAAGGCTTTATTTGTAATGTGATGTGGGATGTCATAAGGAAAATGGGCAGTTAGGTCTCTAATCAGATATGGAATGAGGAGAGGGAAGAATCCCAAGTTGGCAGTTTGTTTAGTAGGCAATGTAAGTCTATCAAGGTACAAGTAACAAACAACAAAAAGCAAGGATAGCCCTCCTCAGTTTTAAAATCTACCACCAAATGTTTAAGATGTAAAAAAGTATTCAGAATCAAAGTCTCACAACTCCATGACATTTCCTGGCTTGACTAACCCCTTGCATTTCTTTTTATTATTATTATTATTGCTTAAAGTATTATAACAAGTGATAGATAGGTCTCCATTTTTTTCCCTTGCCCATCCCCCCTCCTTTTCAACCACATTTACATATTAATTGGTAATAGTGTAGAGGCCGAGGGATTTTGATTACTTCATTATTCACATTATCTTATTATCTATTCTGCTCTTAGTCTCACCTTGTTGAGGAACATGAAAAAACTCCAGGAGAATAATATAAAAGGCAAAAGTTACTTTGATCAGAATAAACAGCATATAGATCAGGTGAACAGGAAATGGAATGGTTGCCCCATTCCTTCCCCTCTGACAACTCACTCTCTTCCTCTCTGAAATCCCTAAACTATCTCCAAATTTTTTTTCTTTGGATTTGAGGAAAAAGGCTAGGATCAAGTAATAAAGACCCAAGTGGACATGAGATGGGTTCTCCAGAATAGATTGCACTTCTCTAAGGACAGGCCATTGGATTAAAACAGCTAAAAATGTAGCTCAAGCCTCCTCCTCCTCCTCCCCTCTTAGTCAGCAGCATTGGTATACTAAAATGGGAGTTCCTCTTCAAGCTCTGGAGCAGAAGCTTGGGCTTAATCCAAAGGATTGTCATTGTAGGGTCTCCAGTCTGCATCAACTTCTAGAATAATTTTTTAAATTACAGTTGACATAAAATATGATTTTATATTAGTTTCAAGTGTACAGCATAGTGGTCAGACATCTATATAATTTACAAAGTGATTCCCCCAATATTTCAAGAACCTGTCTGGCACCATACATAGTCGTTACAATATTATTGACTATTTTCCCTATACTGTACTTTTCATAACTAACTCCTATTTGTACTTCTTAATTCCTTCACCTTTTTCACCCAGCACCTCAATCCTCTCCCATCTGGCAACTGTCAGTTTGTTCTTTGTATCTATGAGTCTTTCTGTTTTGTTTGTTCATTTATTTTGTTCTTCAGATTTCTCATGTAAGTGAAATCATATGGTATTTGTCTCTGTCTGACTTTTTTCACTTAGCATAATATCCTTTAGATCAATCCATGTTGTGGCAAATGATAAAATTTCATGGCCATTGTTTTTTTGTACCACCTCTTCTTTATCCAGTCATTTATTGATGAGCACTTAGGTTGCTTCCATATATTGGCTATTTAACTAATGCTACAATGAACATGGGGGCGCACATATCTTCTCAAATTAATGTTTTGGATTTCTTCAAATAAGTACCCAGAAATAGAACTGCTGGGCCATAAGGTAGTTTTATTTTTAATTGTTTGAGGAACCTCCATACTATTTTCCATAGTGGCTGTACCAATTTGCAATCCTACCAAATAGTGCACAAGGTAAACCTCTAGAATCTTGAACCAGTCCTTACTCATCAGATAAAACAGTATAAAACTTAGGGGGAAAGTTTTAGCAACACAATTATCTACTGCTTCCAAGCAAAGGAACAATAGATGAAGTATACAGTACTTCCCCCCTTCTCTGCTCCCTAAAGAACCTCAATATTGTTCAGATACCTGCTATTCAAAGTAACCCCCACACATCATGGGAGAAGGATACAGCCATAGCCAGTTTGGCTCATGAATAGAGTATAGGCCTGAAGTCTGAAGGATCCCGGATTCGATTCTGATCAAGGGCACATGCCTGGGTTGCGGGCTCAATCCCCGGTAGGGGGCATGCAGGAGGCAGCTGATCAATGATTTTCTCTCATCATTGATGTTTCTATCTCTCCCTCCCTCTCTGAAATCAATAAAAATAAAGTATTTTTAAAAATAAAAATGAAAAGAAAAACAATAATGCTAAATAGATTATAGATGAATAAAGTGAAGACTTTTAAAAAAAGAAAGGGAGACAACCCTCAGCTCAGGAACAAGCCTGATTGTTCTGCATAATCTCACTCCTTCACCAGTGACTATTTCAGCAATGGATATGTACCTCAAAGTGGCCCATGAAACTCTAGAGCAAGTCTGCTGGGGCAAATCTAGGAAAAGAAAGAAAGCATTCTCTCTTCTTTCTCAAACATTGTTCTGCTTGGATGGTATGACATTGAATGATGGCAGAACAGAGATGGAGAGACTGAGTCCTTGATTGCATATTGAGCTGCTAAAACAACCAACCTTGATCCAATCCTTCCGTAAAACTCATGCTTGGACTCAGAATCAGGATATTTATTTATTTGTTTGTTTGTTTATTTAAATACTAGGGGCCCGGTGCACAAAAATTTGTGCACTCGGAGGGGTCCCTCATCCCGGCCTGTGCCCTCTCGCAGTCTGGGACCCCTCGGGGGATGTCTACCTTGGGGGTGTGGCCAGCCTAGGTGAGGGGCTGAGGGCCGTTTTCAGGCTGCCCACAGCCCCTTCAGGGTTTGGGTCCCTACTGGGGTGCCTGACCAGCTTGGGTGAGAGGCTGAGGGCTGTTTGCAGACTGGCCACAGCCCCCATTGACCCAAGGTCCCAGCGAGGCTGGCCGGAAGCAGGTTTCTGTGGTTTATTTATCTTCTATAATTGAAACTTTGTTGCCTTGAGTGGAGGCCACAGCCTGCCTAAGCAAGCAACGAAGACTCCTGTTTGCTTCAGCTCTGTGGCTTCTATAATTGAAACTTTATTGCCCTGAGCGGAGGCCACAGCCGGCCTAGACAGGCAGTTTCCTCCATGCTTCCTGTTTGCTCTAGCTCTGTGGCTGCCAGCTGCCATCGTGGCTGGGTTAGTTTGCATATCGCTGCTCTGATTGGCTGGTGGGCGTGGCTTAGGTATGACAGAGTGAGGGTTAATTTGCATATTGCTTTTTTATTAGATTAGACTAGTGCCCCAGTGCAAAGGAAATTAATTAGAAGGTGGTGGGCAGGGCGGAACTGGGCAAGACAGGCCAGACACACCCTGGAGCCAACCTTCCATGGTCCCTCCCCAGCCTGCAGCACCTGGGGCTGCACACTGCGGCTCAAAGGGCGTCTGCAGAGTGAGCGGGGTCCCTCCGGCAGGTGGGGTCCCTCGGCCTGGCCTACAGGGATCAGGTTGAAACCGGCTCTTCGACATCCCCCAAGGGGTCCCGGATTGTGAGAGGGTGGTTCTCCTCTCTGGTTCCAGGGTGCATCACCCAAGGACTGCTGCTGCCAAGTCACTGCAGCTCAGCAGTTCCTGCATTGAGCATCTTGTCCCTGGTGGTCAGTGCACATCATAACTACTGGCTGATCAGCCAGTCAGGTGATCACTTAGCCTTTTATATATATACTAGGGGCCCGGTGCACAAAAATTTGTGCACTCGGGGTGGAGGGAGTCCCTCAGCCCGGCCTGTGCCCTCTGACAGTCTGGGACCCCTCAGTGGATGTCCTATGATGGCCCCAGTCTGCCAGGCGCCTTTTGTGTGTGTGTGTGTATGTGTGTGTGTGTCACCACTGGGGACCTGCCCCCAGCCGCATCTGAGGCTCGGAGCAGTCCTCCTGTGTGTGTCTACCTGCCGGGGGCCTGCCCCCAGGCACACCGTGGAGGCTTGGAGCAGGCACCCCCTCTATGTTGATCTCTCAGACTCTTGCCCTCCCCTGCATGTTGTTCTCTTTTTT
>PVJC01020227.1:0-29423 GCA_004026665.1 Murina feae
CGCCCTGTGCTGTAGCCCCAGGAGCTCCTACAGGTGCACCCCCAGAGGCCCCACAGAACTCCTACCTACCCCCGGCCGCCCACGGCATCCTCCCACCTTCTCCAGGCCTCCACAGGGACACCCATGCCCTGCAGCGGAGGTTGCCTATGACCTTCCTGGGCCCACAGGACACAGAGCCCAGTTCTCTGAGCCCCACCCCCGCTCCCTAGACACACACTCCAGCTCCTCTTCCAGAACCAGCTTCTCAGAAGCCAGAGGCGCCCCCCAAACCCCAACCCCATCCTCCAAAGGCCCTGCGCTCCGGGAGCTCACGCCTCTGGGAGACACCTGGGCAGGCGGTGGTGACTCAGTGCATGGGTGCAGTGCGTGCCCTGCATCTTGGAGTACCCAGGTGGGGCATGAAGGCCCCGAAAAGCCTTCCTGGATGAAGAGACCCCGCCCCCATGTGACTTAAAGAACCAACAAGGGTTTGAGAGGCTTGAGAGGGGGCAGCTAAGTCTGGGGGCCCGCTGGGAACCCCAGGGGCACACCTCCTGCGCTGCCTGGGAGATGAGGCAGTGGTTGTGGCCTCCGGAATCCATTGTCCAGGGAGAGGGGCAGAGGGAGCAGAAGGGAAGAACTGGGCCCCGAAGCCATGGCCTTGAAGCCCTGGGTCAGCCTGGGACATTGGCCCTCGAAGTCCTGAGCGAAGGGCCCAGCATCTGCCAGGAGCCCCTGCCTCACTCCAGAGCAGGCAGCCCGGGGTCTCCACCCACTGCAGCGCCCCGGAGAGTGCCCATGCCTCCCTTCAAGGCCTGAAGGTTCCACGTCCCCCTGAGGCCTGGGAGACCAGCCTGGCATTTTGGCAAAGCCCAGTGTTGGCGGGGCTGGCTCCTGCCCCTTTAACGAGCCCCTCCCCATCCGGCATGAGCCCAGCCAGACTCCTCCACACCGTGCACTTGCTCTGGAGACTCCAGAGAAGTGGGCAGTGGGGCCTGTGGGCAGGGTGCGCACTAGCTTAGGAGCCCCGTGGAGGCGAGGCTGTCTCTGTCCCTTACTGGCTGAGGCAACCCGACAGGCCCTAGTCTCACTGAGCCCAGCCTCCTCATCTGTGAAATAGGACATGGCAACGCCCTCCTCACGGGGACCTGTGAGAACTGAGATGGAGCGTGTCACATGACGAGCTCGGTGCCTGGCACATGGTGACAGTGAGCAGAGGACCGCGGTTTTAACATTAGGAAGTCTGCCGCCCCTCCGGCTGCCCACCCTGCCTCCTCTCCTGTGTCCTGTGGTCGCTGCCGCCCCTCCGGCTGCCCACCCTGCCTCCTCTCCTGTGTCCTGTGGTCGCTGCCGCCCCTCCGGCTGCCCACCCTGCCTCCTCTCCTGTGTCCTGTGGTCGCTGCCGCCCCTCCGGCTGCCCACCCTGCCTCCTCTCCTGCGTCCTGTGGTGGCTGCCACCCCTCCGGCTGCCCAGCCTGCCACCTCCTGGCTTCACTAGGCTCAGCTGGTTCCAGGCAGCAGTGCCCTGAGCTGATGGCTTTAGGGGAGGCTCCTTGGGCATCTTGGTGTAAGTGACAGAGCCAGGCCCCCTGGTTCCTGCCCCGGCCCTGGCCCTGGCTCACCTTGGCCCAGCCGCTGGGAGTTCTGCTGCTCCTGCTGCTGCTGGTGCCGCCGGGCCAACTTCTTCATCTGCAGGAGACACAGTTCGTGCCAGTCCCCACCCCTCCCCCCACCTCCCCCATGAGTCCCCCCACCCCACCAGGCCCTCCGTCTTCTGCCCACAGCCCCATCTACTTCTGCCTGGCGGGGGCAGGGGCCGGTGGCCTCTCACCTTTGCTCTTTGGTTCTGAAACCAGACCTGGACCACGCGCACGCTGAGGCCTGTCTCTGCTGCCAGCGTCTCGCGGACCTGCCGGGAGAGGGAGAGAGGGAGGCAGGTCAGGCCCGGGGAGGTGGTGGGCTTGGGGGCGGGTGGATGCGCGGGGAGGTGGAGGGACAGGGTGGTGTCTGGAAAGGCAGCAGGTGCGGTCACCCCCCAACCCCCCAGCCGCCCCTCACCTTCCGGCAGGGCTTGGAGGAGACCTCGAAGGAGGCCTTGAAGGCTCTTCGCTGCTGCGTGGTGAGGATGGTGCGGGGTCGCTTGGGCCTCCGGGGGTCCTTCCCGTCATCCCCGCTGCCCTTGCTCTGGCCGCCCTGCCCCTTGGCAGGCTTCATGTCCCCATCCTCGTCCTCACTCTTCACTGTGGGGGACACAACCCAGCCCGTCAGCCCTGTGCCCTCAAGTGATCTTGCCTCCCGCCAACACCTGCCATGGCCTCTGGCACCTGGAGACCCCAGGCCAGGGGCCAACCTTGGAGAACACCAGTTCTGCCAGCCTAGTGCCAGCCAGGCCCCAAGGCCCAGAGAACCTTTTGGAAGCTTCCAGGGCCTAAGAATTGACAGGCAAGGAGCATGCTCCAGATGTTCTCACACAGGAGTATTCATGATCATGACAGACACACCGACACACACACACACACATGCACACTCACCCACCAGCACTCACACATACAGACTGGCACATGGGCCCACCAAGGCTCGAGCAATGCAGCTCACAGACATCTACACACACACACACACACACACACACACACACACACACACACATGGGTGCATGCTCACAGGCAGAATGACCGGGCATGCACACACACGCATGCAGAGCATGTGTATTCACCCAGAGACACATCTGCAGTACCATGTCCAGCGGCCACCGCATGCCCCAGAGTCGTGGGTCTCGGAGATGCCAGCCCACCCACAGCGCCCTGCCCAGCCCCTCCCCCTGCCGCCTGCCCCCCAGCTCCAGCCGGGCTCACCGGAGTCAGACTCATCGGGGCTCACGGAGCTGAGCAGGTCCTTCTCCTTCTCGTAGTCGCCCTTGCACAGAAGCTGGCCCTCCTTGAGCACAAACTCATCGCCCTTGCGCAGCTGCCGCTCGCAGACGCAGCAGCAGAAGCAGCCCAGGTGGTACACGCACTCCAGCGCCCGCATCACAAACTCGGTGGGGGCGATCTTCTCCATGCAGCCGCTGCACTTGGCCGCGAAGAGCCTGTGGGTGCACAGAGGGGGCACGTCAGCTGGGCTCGGGGTCCCTCCCAGACGCCACTGCCTATTGAGAGCCTATCCCACCACCTTGACCCTCCAGCCCAAGTGGGAGAAGCCCGCCCTGAGCACAGAGCCACATGGGGAGGGCTGGTGACCTCAGGGTGGGCACTGGGCATCCTGCCCAGAGGTGTCCTCTCCTGAATGTCAGCTCAGGGCCCTTTCTACTCAGAGACACAGTGGCCACTAGAGGGCAGAGTACAAAGTTAGCCTTAACCTTTCCCAGGTTGGCCCCAGCCTGAGGGGAAGGGCAGACGACCCACAGGTCCGTCCACCCTCACCCCAGGATCTGCTCTGCCTCCTCCCTGCCCCTCCACCACCCTCACATCCAAGCAGTCCCCCCCCTGCCCCCCGGTCAACCTACCACCAGCGTGGGTCCCTCTTCTCCTCTCGGAGTGACCGTTCCAGTCCCCTCCCTGGGCTCCTGGTCCCTCCATCCCTTGACCCTCCAGGATGAGAGCCAGAAAGATCTGCCTAAAACACACACCCGGTCATGCTGCTTCCCCGCTCTAGACTCTTCCATGGCTCCCTAGTGCCCTTGGGAGAACATCAGGTTCCTGAGTCTGGTATCCACGGCCCTTCACGGTCCTGCCTCTTCTCCCCTCACCCCTGCTCCCCCAGGCTGTGTGCCCCATGGAACAGCCTGCAGTTTCTCCAGAGCACCCCAACAGGCCCTTCTTTCTTTCTCTGGTCCTGGGTTTGGCTAACACCCCCTTATCCCTCTGCTCCGTGTAAGCATTGCTACCATGAAGTGATGTATGGACTGAGCACGCACCGCATGCCAGCTGCTGCTCTAAGCACTTTGCTTGCAGATACACAGTTAATCCTTGGAGCACCCCTCTGAGACAGGGAGGAGCACTAATCCCATTTTAGAGATGAGGACATTGAGGTGCTCGGTGCTGGAGTCACTTGCCGGGAGTCACATGACAGTAAACGATGGAGCCGACTCTGAGCCTGGACCTATTCGGTCCCTCCATGACGATGGGGATCCGTCTCCCCTCTCGGGACGCTTGGGCCGGTGGGGCTCTGGCTCCGGCCCCGGTGTGCGAAGGGTCTGAGCAGCACGGCCCCTCCTCTGCCCGCACCTACTGACCGCTCCTCTGGCCGCCCATCCCCATCACGTGCTCTGCTCTGTGGGAACTCAGTCCCAACAACACTTTGATGGAAAAATTTATGAAGAATCAAATTATTGCTGCTGGGAGGGAATTAAAACCATTTTTCATTCCCCGTGTCCCCGGGCCACGTCTGTGGGCGCCACCTTGGGAGCGCTGTGCACATCCCATCCCTCTTTATGGCCCGCCATCGCAGGCACAGATTACAGCTGCAATTCTCTACTAATCGGTTCTGGAACAGCCATAAACGCGAGGCCTGGCCTGCCTCCCCCCTCGGGCTGCCGTCAGCACCGACCACAGAGAGCTGCGGAGACGCAGGGGACAGGGCCAGGCCCCATCTGCCTGCTGCCCCTGGCACCAGCCAGGGCACCCGAGTTGGGGGCATCCCCAGCAACCCTGCCACCCCCTCCATCCTACCCTGCAGGCTCCTATTCATCCTGCGATGCCCAACTCCAATGCCACTTCCTCCGGGAAGCCTTCTCTGCTGCTCGGTCTTGGGAAGGTGGCCTCAATGCTCACCTGAGCTTCTCTGGCCTCAGTCCCCTCGCCCATAAAACAGGGAGTCACAGAACACCCCTCCAAGGGCTGCTGTCAGAATCCAGTGACACTGGGCATGTAGCTCAGTGAATGAGGGTCAGATGGGAGCGACCGCACTGCCCGTCAGCTCTGTGCCGGTTCCTGGGGCAGGACAACTCCACCGGACCGCAGGGAGGCCCTGAGGGTTTATGACGCAGGTGAGTGAAGGTGTGGGGTGCGCTAGGCTCCAGGCAGACGGGACCCCAGCCCATCCCCAGTCTTCCTGGGGGACTCTGCAGGAAGAACTTGGCCTGGTTGTGGGCTCTAATTTAACCTTTTGGCTGGAGAGCTCTGTTCAGGGCACAACCTACCCAGCTGTCCATGGCAGCCCCAGGCGGCGAGGGAGCCAGGTTTGCAGAACTCGCTGCTCTGACATGGAGGACGCGTCTGTCCTGCCCTCTCACTACCCCTCTGCCCGGTCCCCACACTCGACCTGGTGTTCAAGGGGCCCCAGTAAGGTCTGCAGCCGCCTCTGTGGCCCACAAGAAGACAGCAGTGGCCACCTCTGTGCCAGCGTGGCAGGGCCAGGGGCTCAGGCACCGGTCAGCACCTTGGGGCTCCCCAGGAGGCCTGCTTAGGTCGGGAGGGGGGCTGCGGGCGGTGACCCGTATTTGCAGGCACTGCCACCAGGCACTGCCACCGTGCAGGCGCATTCAGCACAGCCCTGCTAATGCCTTGGCAGCAGGGGGTCGATTGCTACTTTCTCCAAACTCATCAACACAATCTATTATTAATACTTCTCCAAAGGCTCAGTGCCGCCATTACTGCGGCAGCGCCAGCCACTCGGGGCATCATCTGTTATCTAGATTGCAAAAACTCGGGAAATAAAACAAACGGCACGCACTTTATAAACGGAATGTGCCATCCGTTAGGTCTCTGAGCATCTCTCCTCCCGATAAAACATCAGGGGGGACACATGAAATACTCGCTCCCAATTACGGGGTGCCTTTGTCTATCGTGCAGGGGTGAGAGCTGCGTGGGAGGGGCTGGGGCACCAGAGGGGTCCCCTCCTCTGTGTGGGCCCCCACTCCTTCCCTCAGTCCCTCCCACATGGAGGGGTTGGTGGAAGCAGCGTGGAGAAGCAGACCCAGCCACAGGAGGGGTGGCACTGGCATCAGACGGACTTAGGCACCATGCCCTTCTGGCTAGTGACCAGGCAAGTGATGTCCTCGCTCTGAGCCTCCGTTTACTTACCTATATAATGGGCTCGACAACACTGCCTGCTTCTCAGGGTGAAGATGCGATCAATTGTCAGCACAAGGCGGCGAGCACAGACAGAGTGGTCAGGGGCCACGCAGGCTGGGTGAGGCCAGAAGGCTGTCTAGGGATGTTTCAGATGCGGACCAGAGAGGCAGAGTGAGTCTGCACGGAGGCCTCCTGCTTCTCTACCTCCGCCCCCAGGGGCTCTGGAGCCTGGCGTGAACAGCCCTGACCTCAATCCCGACTCAGCCTCTTCCTGGTTCTGTGACTCTGTGACCTTGGGCAAGTCAGAGTCTCTGTTCCCTCATCTGTAAGATGGGGACAATAGTCCCTACACCGCAATATTGTGCTGGGGATTCCAGCTGGGTGTGTCCCTGCTGCCCACCTGCGGCTGGGGGACTGGGATGGGGAAGGCCCTGGGGTCAGGGCATGCTGGGCACCAGGGAGGCTCAGAAGCTCTGGCCCAGGAGGAGCTGCCTGGCTCCCCCCCCCTCGCTGCCTGCCCTCTCCTCAGTGTCCCTCATCCTCTCCCCGCCTTGCGCCCCCTTCCAGACACCCAATCTAGAGAGCAGCTTTGTGACCACATGACAGGTACACGGCCTTGCTGCTCACCCACACAGCCTCCTCCCACTTCTCATGGAAACTGCCAAGCCTTTCCTCCTGCTCCCCTACTGCCCTCTGCTCGCAGGCTGCCCCCAACGCCTGCTGATCTGGAAGGACTTGGCCTGGGTGTCCTCTCTCCAGTCTTAGATGTGTCCCTCTCAGTTCCCTCTCCCCATACCCTCCCACCCCAATTGTAGCACAGATACTAGGGACTCTGAACATTTCCAGGTCCACCTGCCACTGGGTCACCTCTGAGCACCAGGCCCTGAAAAAGGTGAGCAACGGTAGTCCTGTTCAGCCTGTGTAGCAGGGAGAGGCAGCCCCCACCTCCAACATGGTCTGGTGGGGGCCCCGGGGAGACAGAGCCACCCGGGAGGGGCTCTGGGAGGGGCTGGAGCAGGCAGCCTGTGGCTCCTCCTGGCTCCTTAACTTTGGTCAAGACATTTAACATCTCTGAGCCTCAACTTCTTCATCTGTGAAATGGGAATGATGGCATCTACCTATGGCATTGCTGGGAGGGCCAGCACAGTTCCAAGAATACGCTACAAGAGCTGGTGTCTGCCCTTCTCTTGTCCCACCTGGGTCCAACATGCCTTTGTCCATCCCCCTCGCTGGACTCTCTGAGATTCCAGAGAGAAGCATCCCTGACACCTGTCCCAACCCCACCTCCCTCCCTCTCGTGACCACCTGGGTTCTAGATCGGGCCTTCTCGCTTCTGTGTGCCCTGAGCTGGACAGAGCACGCCTCGCTCAGTTCTCTGTCTGTCTCATTAACATTTCTGAGCACAGATAAAGCTCAATTATCATCTGCCTGCATCACCCAGAACCCTCAGAGGAAGATTGCTTCCTTCCCCATTTTACAGATGAGCACACCAAGGTGCAGAGGGCAGGATACTCACTCAAGGTCACATGGCAGCATCACTCCCTCCCTGCTCCGTGCATCCAAGCGTTTCTCTGCTTGTAAGCACCTTGCCCTGAGATCAGAGTATCACACCCACGTCTGTCTACTTTCAAAGCTCTGAACATCGTGGGACGGGGGCTTGATTCACCCCGAGTTCTCATTACTCATTACCCAGTAGGTGCAGCTGAGTGGATTTTTCTTAAGCCAAACTGAGTATCTTCCCCTCACAAGCGGTCCCCTACTCAGGCTCATCTGTAATTGTGGAGCAAAAGTTCCCTTTCTGGAGACGTCACTACCCTTAAGAGTCCCACGCTACAACCTACTTCTAGCTCCTCTGAGTTTTTGTTGGTTTATTTGTTTAATGCTCAATTTATTAAAGTCCTCGAGCTAATGAGCAAAACTCTAAAACCAATGTTTCCTGGAGCATTTGCACATGGATTACAAATCTGATCCAGTAATTTCTCTCCAGCCACTGACGATTCCAGAGATGTGCACAGTATGGCTGATTCTTTCACCTCTGATAAAACTGGGTGCCTATCGTCCTGGGGGGACTCCCACCTCTCCTCAGGGGTCTTCATACCCGCATCTTGGAGTCCATGTAGCCTGCAAACCTGTGTATCGGGCCTGCAAACCTGGCTCTGTCCCTCCTAGCACTGGAACCTCACACAAGTTCCTTCTCTCGGAGCCTCAGTGTCTCCATCTGTCCAACGGGAATAACGGCTGGGCACACGCGATACGTTAAATAACCCTGATGTCATCTCTCCAGGACTTCCAGCACCCCGCTCATGGTCCTTGCTGTACCTCCTCCTCTCTGCACTGCCCTTCCCATCCCCCGTCACCGAATCGCACAGTTCATGTAGCCCCTTGCTGGGTTCTCAATCTAAGAGCATGCAACAGTTTCAGGGTAAGTCCAAACACCCGCTTATGGCACCCAGGTCCCCACTCCACCTGTCGCACCCGGCCCCGAGCCTCTGCTACGGCTGCCATGCTCCTCCTTGCTCCTTGAACACAGCAGGTTCCTGCCTGCCTCCTTCACACTCAAAATCCCACCTGCCTCCAAGGCCTGTCTTCTCTCTCCTTTCTTCTGCTTCTTGTTTAAACCTTTTTTCATCCTTCAAGACCCAATGTAAGTGTCACCACCTCTGGGAAGCCTTCCCTGATGACCCAGATATTTGTGTGTCTGAAGCCTCACTGACCGAGACATCAGGAACTGAGTGTAGTTCACCCCCTCGTCCCTGGGCTCAGCATTGAGGAGGTGGTCAGTGAGTGGCTGTTGAATGACTAAACAACCTTGTGGGGAATGGAATGGGCAGCGAGGGAGGACCAGAGGAGACTGGATACTCTGCTTTGGGGGTATCTGAGAAAGCTACCAGGTGACAAGAGAAATGAACTCGCCCTCCCCTGGCCCAGCCCCTTCACTACGATACAACCTGGAGCCAGTGTCCCAACTTTCTTACCAACGAAGTTGTATACACGGCTCTTGTTGGGCTGGGAGTCCTGCAGCAAACCCCCAAAGCCCCTCACCTGATCACACAGGAAAGCCCCAGGTGCCATGGGCTATTAAATGATCTCCTGGACCACTGGAGAATGGGCCAGGCCTGCACACGTGACTCAAGGTGGGCCAATCAGACCCTCTGTCCCATGTCCCTTCCTCCCCCTGCTCACTCAAGGACTGTTCGTCTGCCCCTCCATCCTTAGGTGTGTGCCTCCTCACAGCTCCGACGCCAGCTGTGTGGTCTTGGTTCATAACATTCCTTCTCTGAGCCTCAGTTTCCTTTTCTGTAAAATGGGGATGTTGATCCCTCCCTCAGCTGGTGGGTGAGGATCTGGTGAGTTTTAACCTATGTGAGACAGCCTAGCCCGCTGCCTGGCACACAGGGGGGCATCTTGCAGATGTGTGCTCCCTCCCCTCCTCAATCTCTCGCCATGTGGCCTGGTACAAGCTCTGCAACCTTCCCTTCCCCATCTCTAGCTTCAGTCTGCAGCCTGGTCACACTGTTCCTTGGGTCTGTGCTTTCCCTGTCGGTCAGTCTGTCTGCCCCTTTGAGATGCGGACTTCTGTCAGAACCTCCCCGGGGCCACACTGGGGAACAGGCAGATTCTGGGCCTGGGTCACCTTAGGGCCTCTCCGGGCCCAAGTCCCACAGTCCCTGCAATCACTCCCTCCATGGGGGTCCCCCAGGCTTGGTGCCTGGAACCCCAGCCCCTCTGTCCTCACTGGCTTCACCTTTTTTTAAAAAAGATTTTTAACTGACTTTTAGAGAGAGAGAGGAAGGGAGAGAGAGAGAGAGAAAAACACCGATGTGCGAGTAGCTGCCTTCTGCATGCCCCCTGCAGGGGATCAAGCAGAAAACTCAAGCATGTGCCCTGACTGTGAATCGAACCTGCAACCTTTTAGATGCACAGAACGATGTTCAACTAACTGAGCCACATGGCCAGGGCCCCACTGGCGACACCTTCTGGCATTCACCCAGCAAACACCCTGGAGGCTGGCTGTGAGCCAAGCCCCTACAGGATGACTGGGGAGCAGGGTCAGACCAGAGCTCGCTTCCTGGGGTCTGCTCGGGGAGCTGGGAGGCAGGGAAAGGCGTGCTGGTCCCTGCAGGAGAGCGGGGCACTTCTCGGGTAAAGTGGCCTGACACACAGTGAAGAACCTGCTTCTGGAGGCAGGAGTGGTCCAGGGGGTCTGAATCCCAGCTCTGCCGCCCACCCGCTGGCTGGCCTCCGTGCAAGCCAACTGCACTCTCTGCCCTTGTTTTCCCGCCTGAAAACTAGAGACCACAGCCCCCACCCTCCAGGTCTCTCGATGATGTGTCCCCCCCTGTGCCAGGCCTTGGAACAGGCCCCTCCATAGTCAGCGCTCAACGGGGTGGACACTGTGCTAAGGACACTATTGCTCTGGGGACTCTGATGACGCCTGGTCAGGGATGAGCTGGAGTTCACAGGAGCTGAGGGGACAGGACCCTGGACACTCGTGGGGGCCCAGCTGCTGCTGCTAGAGTTTGCCTGTCACTTGGGGAACCTGATGGCCGTGGGGGGGGGGGCAGGCGCAGGGAGCTGCCTGGTCTCCTCCCTCCCCACTCGCTGACATCTCCCCCACGTGCCTGTCGCGTCCTTATCATTCCGGGCGTAGCTGTTTTTTATTTTGAAACAAAAAGGGGCCTGTTGATGGGGATCCAACTCAAACCAGCTGCAAACATCTGCTTTGATGCGGCGGCCGCGGCGGCGGGCCAGGCGGGCGGCGGCGGGAGCCGCAGGCGGGGCCCGGTGCGCGCGTCAATCACGCGGCTGGAATGCGCGGCGGGGCCCGGCCCTCGGACCGGCGGCCGCCAGCGCGCGGGCCTCGCAGGGCCTCCGGCGGCCTCGCCGCGACAGAGCCGGTCCCGCGGCGAGGGCTGCCCCGGCGCTTCCTGCGGGGCGCAGACCCAGCTGTGCGGGCCGCCGGCTCCTCGGCCCTTTGATCCGGGCCGGGGCGCTGTCGGGAGCCCCCAGCCAGGGCTGGAGGTCACGGGCCAGGGCCAGGGTCAGGGCGGGACGGACACAGACAGGACCCCGGGGTACCCACATTCCGTGATCCCACACATTTATTTAGCGCCTACTGCGGTGCGGGGCAGTGTCTGGAGGCTGGGGATAGAGCAGTGAGTCCGCGGGACCTTTCCTCCCAGCCCCCTCCTCCTCCCCCCTTCCTTCTGTTCTCCTGGACCAGGGGACAGGCAACAAATAGACACATCAGCATACTGGTCGCATGCGGAGTGTAACAGCCAGTGACAATGTGATGAAGAACAGGAGGCAGGAGAGCGCAGGGGGCAGTCAGAGGCTTATCACCTGGGGAAGGGGGTGTCCCCTCCCCCACAGAAGGAACCAAGTGCAGTGGCCCTGAGGCACGAGTAGAGCTGGAGTGCTGGAGAAATGACCAGGGGGCCACAGGTGAGCGACAGGGGAGGGTACAGATCATGAGGGCTCTGAGCAAAGGGGGGTCTGATCTGACTGACGTTAGACCAGGTGGGAGCAGGGGAGGTGCTAAGCGGTCAGGTCTGGATGCATTCTGAAGACGGGCTCAGGGGGAGGTGCAAGGGTGGAGGCATGGGTGAGCCCAAGATCCAGGGGCCTGAGCAACCAGAGGGGTGAAATGTAACGGAGACTGAGGCAGGTGGGGGAGGGGGAGAGCTGGCAGTGCAGGCCTGGGCAGGTTACATATGAGCCGCCTCCTAACAGCCATGGGGGTGCAGCTGGGGGCTCCTGCATGTATGAGTCCTAAGAGGCCCAAGCTAGAGATCGTGTCAGGAGCTGCCAGGATAGACACACACACGTATACCCACCCACCTACACCCACACTCACACATGCATGCAGACAATACATACAGACATGCACTCTCTCATACATATACACACGACACACAGATACACACACACACACTCCCACAAGTATATACGCCTAGAGAGGGAGTTGCTGTGGACACATGGCGCCTTTGGGGCTCTGACCCTTGGGGCTCTGGGCAAGGCCTGGGAGTCTCTTTTCCGTTTGGAGACACTGCGGTTTCTCTGGTGACGCCAGGGAGAGCTGCTGGTCCGGAGCAGGTGGAAGGTGGAGCTTGCCTGCAGCTGACATGCCCTCAGACAGGAAGAGCTGCTGTGCCAAGAGGCATGGGAGGCCCTGTGAGCTCCTGGCGGGCACAGCTAAGGGCTTCAGCTGTACCACCTCATTAGTCCTTGGGTTGATGCTCGCCCCTCTTCATTCTGCCCTTCACTGGTGAATTCAATGCATGTGCTGACTCACTCATTCATTCACTCACTCATTCATTCATTCATTCAGCACCTATTATGAGCCAGGCCCTGTGCTGGGCTCACAGCAGGAGCCTTCTCCTCTCCCCTACTCACCAACCCCCTTTGAACTGACCCCAAGTTCCCTTCTCTCATTGTCACTGAGTCACCAGCTCTTAGTCTCCAAATCCAGCAGCCATGATGATTGCTACTGTTACTAAGTTTATTGAGTGTTTCCTATATGCCACACCCAGTGTCTTATTTGCACTCGGACCCCACCCCCTGGAGGCCCCTGAGAGGTAGGCACTGTCACTCTCTTCTCACAAGAGAAGAATGTGATACTCCAGAGGGTAACAGCTGCTCAGGATTGGACCTGAGGCTGAAGCTGGGACCTGAGACTCAGGGCTCCTGCTCCTTCCTGCCTCGCTGTGGGTCTCCTGGACGCCCTGCCCCCTTCACTCCCCCCCCCCCCCCCCCCCCCCCCCCCCCCCCCCCCCCCCCCCCCCCCCCCCCCCCCCCCCCCCCCCCCCCCCCCCCCCCCGTGAAGCCCTCTCCTGCCCTAGCTTCCCTCCCTCCCACCGTTGGAATGGCTCTGCTCTTGCTTGCTCAGCTCAGAGCTGCTGGGCCCATGACCTGGAACCAAGGTTACAGAGGCGAGGGGCTGATGACACAGGGGGAAGATGAGAACCCCCACACCACAAGGTGTAGAGACCTTTGAATTTCTCTCCAGGGTCCTGAGTGGGCAGAATAGGTCTGGCCCAGAGCCATGTGCCCACGAGGGGCTGAGGGACCCAGGGTAGGGCCTGATGGGGTACAAACTTGGCCAGGTGGTGGGCAGGGCTGGGATCAGGGAACACTCCCTGGAGAAAGGGGCTGTAGAGTGCAAAGGATTGAACGGGGGGAGTGGCCAGGGTGGGATGGGAGCAGGGGTGTGTCTGGTTCCAGAGTCCGGGCTCTGTGCAGGGGCAGAGAAGCAGAGAGACCATTCTGGGAGGGAGAGGTAGAATAACAGCCATGGCATGAAGAGGTGGAGGCCACTTGCAGGATCAGGGAGGCAGTGAGTACTCAGGCTGGAGCATAGGTTGAGAAAGGAAGAAGGTCAAGCTGGAGGTCTTGAGTGTTGTTCTAAAGAAGATAGATCAGGCTTCTTTTGTTCCCATCTACCCATCTATCCATCCATCTATCCACCCACTCACACAGCCACTCCACCCACCCATCCATCTATCCATCCATCCATCCACCCACTCACACAGCCACTCCACCCACCCATCCATCCATCCATCCATCCATCCATCCATCCATCCACCCACTCATACAGCCACTCCATCCATCCATCCCTCCCTCCCTCCCTCCCTCCCTCCCTCCTTCCCTCCATCTACCCACTCACATAGCCACTCCATCCATCCATTCATCCACATTCCCATCCACTCACACAGCCACTCAGCCATATCTCCATCCATCCATCCATCCATCCATCCATCCATCCATCCATCCATCCATCCATCCATTCTTCTATCCATCCACCTATCTATCCACTCACACAGCCACTCCACCCACCCATCCATCCATCCATCCACCCACCCACCCACTTACTCAGCTATCCACCCCCCAATCCATCCGCCCCTCTCAGCAGCCAGCCATACATCCATGCACCCATGCATCCATCTATGTATTCAACACATACTTAGGCCCTTGCTCTGTCTGTGCCCAATCTTATGCCATGATTCCTCCTCTTAAAAGAGAACCTGCCTTTGAAGGTTTCCACTATAAGACTAGCTGATTCTCAAAGCATTTACCAAACAGCCACCTTGAGCAAGCGCTGTGCTAGGAGACCAGTGGGGAATGAGACACAGGGTCACTTCCCCTCCCTGCTCTCCGGGTGTCAGGAACAAGGAGGCGTCAGAAGGAGTAACCCCATGGCTCTGACCCTGAGGGTTCGGGACCCACTGTGCAGAGACCACAGCACGGTAATCAGGGTTACAGCAACATCCATCCACTTGCTTTGAGCAAGTATTTTCTGGAACAAACTCCATTAGGGCCATTTAATTTTTTGATCAATTTCCTTTCTAGTGCAGTTAAATATAATGTACAACTTCTTCCATTTCCATTTTTATTTTGCTAAAATTATTTTCATTGAGGAATTATTTTCCATGAAAATTTTTAATAAAGGTTGGCTCTATCATCCGGTCTGTGCTCCAAGCGCAGCTCACTGATGATCAAGAGCTGACTCCCTGGTTAATTTGTAGCTAGTGACACCTTTTACAACAGATAGTCGCATGGTTGTCAGTGGTGTCTTGCACTGGTTAATTCACCAAGTTAAATCTCCCCCAGGCGCAGGCAGGGCAGTTTTCAATGTTACCAATAAAATGACTACAGTTTATGATCACAAATTTTACCAGGCAGCCAATGAAAGCATGCACCGGGTCAAAACCACACAGAGGACGTGTGCTCCCTGCCCTTCGGAGACCCAGCGATAAGGGCCTCTCCCCGGACACCCCCTCTCCTGGTTAAACCCCCTGGATTCTGGTAGCTGTTTCTCCAAACTCAGATCACAAGTCTGAGTTTGTCCAAACGGCCCCTAAAACACGGCACACAGCAACTCAAGCCCTCAGTAACAAGACCCACCTCCTCCCTTATTCCCCACACTATACTCCTCCTAATGCAATGACAGAGAACATTACTTTTGTTAACCAAGTCAAGGAGGGTGACACTGCCCAGTCTCTCTCATGAGATCTGGACAACCCCCCCCCCCACACACACACCTGTGCTCCTGCTGTCAAGTTTCTGAGCCCCACCCTGACATGCATTCCCAAATGTCAAACTCACGGGAACCAGCCCAGCCCTGTGCTCAGAGCTTCACGTGTAGGGCCTTGCCCTGGGAGACAGGAGTCACTGTCAGTGTCCGGCGGACAGTTTGCCTGGACACAGCCATAGCGTGGGGGCGGAACACAGCCCCCGGCTGAAGGGCCCGAGGTTAACCTGAGAAGTGGGGGCAGCAGCGGAGCTGGACTCAATGCTGGTGGGAGGCGGGAGGGACATTCCGGAGGAGGAGCCCCTGGAAGTGAGGATGGCATTTGCTAGTGAGTAAGAAGGGGCCCTGTGAGCTGGGTGGGGGCAGGAAAGGGGCAATCGGGGCGGGTCAGGGCTGGGTGCCCGGGCTCGGCGTCGCGGGCACACGGCCGCCCGCCGGTCTGTTTAGTGGGTAACGGATCACCCCGGGCCCCGCCCCAGCCGCCCGCCGCCCGCCAGCGCCGCTTAATCACCGCCCGGCCGGCTGCATTAGCATAGTAATGGCCTTTAAATTGAGCCTCTTTGTTTTTTAATTAAGCTCCCAGCAGGTACAGAGAAGAGCGATTATTGAGGAAGCTGCCAGCGCTAATCGCCCGCAGTCATTTGACAATTAAAAAGCGCCTGGCTTTAACCCTTTCCCCTCGCCTGCAGCAGTGCCCCTGGCATTTATCCTGCGCCGACTGTGTACTCACCTTCCCGGTGGGATCTGTGGACCCCACCCCAAACAACTCAGAGCGGTCCCCCGCCAACGTCTCCATTTTGCCGAGGAGCAAACTGAGGCGCAGAGAGGGAAGGTAACTTGCCCAAGACACACAGCTTGGCGCGGAGGAGCTGGGATTGGCAGGCAGGTTGCTAGCGAAATCCAGCAGCCTGGGCTCGGCGCCCTGCGCTGCCCTCTGCACGGAGCACCACCCACCTGTGAATCTGGCAAAATCTTTGGGTTCCAAGGCTCCGGTAGGCACCTCCTCAGAATCCCCAGGGCGTTATCCATCTAGTCCCCAAATACGGGTGGGGTGCTTTATGTGCGTTAGGCATCGTGCTGGGCACCGGGAAAGGCCGCGGGCAAGCCAGGGGCTGACAGGCTGAGAAGGGAGACTGGTGAATAGAAAGATGGGCGCAAGGCCTGGCTTGGTGGCTCTGTGGATTGAGTGTCGGCCCACGGACCAAGAGGTCCCGGGTTTGATTCCCAGTCAGGGCACATGCTCAGGCTGTGGGCTCGATCCCCAGTAGGGGGCGTGCAGGAGGCAGCCAATCAATGGGTCTCTCTCATCATTATGTTTCTATCTCTCCCTCTCCCTTCCTCTCTGAAAAATAGGTGCGACTGTTCCTGCTCCACCCCAGGGTGTGGGGAAGGGAGGGGAAGTGTCAGAAAGGCCACTTTCCTGGAGACAGAAGTTGGGGCTGAGACTGAGACATGAGGAAGATCAGCCAGGGGAGGACGGAAGCGATGGACAGGCCAGGCAGCAGGGGAAAGAGTGAACGCAAAACTCAAAGACGGAACAGCCATTAGCCAGAAATTAAAGGTGCAGAGGGCATGCGGGGAGGGGACATGGAAGGGAGGAGGCTGGGGAATCGGAGAGTCGCTGAGCCAGCTTCAGTGCGCAGTCTCGCGGACTTCAAAAAGGTGGTATAATAAGCGTTGGATTTCTTTTTGAATAGGTAATGGCTTAATATTCAAACATACAAAGGCGTTCGCTTCCCTAGCCATGCAGGGCCCCTCCCTCGAGCCTCCTTCCACAGCACAAGTGATGCGGAGCTGGGGGTGTCTACTATTCTCCCTCCCAACCTGTTGTGTGTGTGTGTGTGTGTGTGTGTGTGTTGTTTTTTTTTAATGAGAACTGGTTGGGGTTTTTGCCCGTTTTTGTTTGTTTCCCTCGAATGCGAATAACTGACTCCACACACGGTTCTGCATCACCCCTGCCCCTCCCACCTGCGGGAGTGCTGGAGAGGACCCCCCTCTCGGCCCGGAGCACCTCACCGCCCAACTCCGCCGCGTGGGCAAACTCCAATTCATTTCACCCGCGTCCTGTGGACGGCCTAGTGGGCCACTTAAAGGATTGCTGTCTGCATCTCAAGAGCAGGTGGGAAGCCACTGAAAGGTTTTAAGTGGGGGGTGGCTCGGGCGATTTACATTTTTAAAGGATCATTTTGGCTGCAGAGCAGGGACCGAGGGTGGGGGAGCACGGGAGTAGGTGACCAGCTGAGGGGGTCCAGGCTGTGGGAGTGGAAGGAGGGGGTGGGCTTGGGCGTGGGTGGCGAGCCTGGGTGACTCCCTTGACCCTTTCCGGGGTCTGGCGGATGGAAGAGCAGTGGCTGAGCTGGGGTGCATGGTGGTGGATGGGGACCCGGGGGGAGACCAGGTGCAAGTCACCCAGAGCAGCAGCGGCATCCTCCCAAGTCAGGCTCTCTGGATCTGAGCTCAGGTCTCCCCGCCCCCCGCCAGTGCAGCCCCATCTCTGCTCACACTTCAGAGGGGCCTGCTGCCCTGAACCCCCCTTCCTCCACTCCAGGCTGAGCTGGTGTCTGCGAAGAGGGGCAGCCCTGTCCTGGCAGCTGGCTTTCTAATAAACTGAGGGAGAGGGGGCTCAGGGCCTGGGGTGCGGGTGAGGAGGCTCTAGACAGAGGGACAGCTTCTACCCCTGCGCCTCAGCCCTGGGCCCCCTGGTGGAGGGGGGCAGACTGTCCATGTCCCCGAGTCCTCCTCACCTTGTCCCTCAGCCACTCACTGTCCCGACTCAGAGCTAGAGGTGTCCCCTGGAGAGAAGCTGGTGGCGGGGACAGCCAGGACCAGCCTGGGCTGGGCTCCGTCGCACCCATAGAGGGAGGCAGCCAGCGTGCGGCCCTGCGGGCAGCGAGGGGTTAAGAGTCTGCCCACCCCCCATCTATCAGCCAGCATCTCCCAAACAGAGGGACGGGTGAGGCAGCTGTCCAAACAGGCCTGTGTACCTGGCCACAGCCCGAGGACAGCGCAGTGGCTGTTTACTCGGCTCCCCTCCCCCAGTGGTCACACTGGCAGGGCATTTCCATGCGTCTCCCTCGGGCTGTGCCCCCGCGCTCCTCCCGCCCCCCTAAATGCTCATGTGACAGACAAGGAATGTCCTTGCTCAGGGCTCTGGGCTGGGGTCTCCAGGAGATGGCCACAGAAATGCTGACCGGCCCAGCTGGGCCACAGTCGCCAAGAGCCCCAGGCAGTGCCACCCACCGCACACTCTGCCCAGAGCAGAGACGGACTGTCTCAGAGCGGGGACCCAGCCTGGGGACCCAGTGAAACTGGGTGCCTGGGGAACCCCTCCTCAAACGACCTCTTGGGAATGTGTCTGCTCAGGGCAGATGTTGCACCCGATGATGACTCTCAGGGCTCCCCAGGCCCCGAACCTGCTCTGCCCTCGCCCCTCCTCACACCTCCCGGGACAGAGCTGCCTCAGGAGACGCTGACCTCCAGACCTGTGTCTCCTCCTCTGTCCCCATCTCCCTGAGGCCACCAAAAGCCACCCTCACCACTGCCTGAGTGACCGCTAGAGCCTCCCCCCTGACCGCTGTCCCCACATTTGACCCATCATCGGTCTACGCAGCTCTCAGGTCTGACCCTCCGATGGAGGGGAGCTGCGTGTGGGACCCAGTAGCTTAGGTACCCACAATGCCCAGCCGCCAGCATGCCACGCCCTCCCCCTGCCTGTCAGTGGCCCCACTCACTCCCCCAGATCCCTTCAAACGCCCTTTCTCTTGCTGCCCCAGTACTGATAGCACCAGCGGTGTCTGAGCACCTGCTGTGTGCCTGGCTCTGGGCCCAACTCCAGCATTACTTATCCCATTCCCCCTCAGATCTATCCATTTCACAGACGAGGAAACATGCTCAGAAAGACAGTGTGCCAAGCCTCCAGCCTGCAAAGTGTCAGGGCCCCCAGTAACAGAGGGCTGGGATGTGATGTGGCAAAGGACCGAGGGCCTCTTGCTTGGTATGTGAGCAGCGTTCCGAGCACTGTGCCTGGCACAGGCGGGCACTGAGAGGTGCAGGATTTTGAGTTAGTGCCTGTGCAAGGCATCCCCTGGTCTGGGGACCTCCCTGTGACTCGGCTATCATCTGCCTCAGAGCAGGCATCACTGGGGTGAGGGGGTGCAGGATAAAGCCAACACGCCCGCATACCCAGCGCGTCTGTGTCCTGCGTACGGAGGGGCGCTGAGGCTCAGCGAGCGAAGCTCTCATCCAGACTCATCAGCTGGGACAGTGCCGCTGGGGCTCGTCACTGGCTGTGTACCACCCCCAACCAGGCCAGGCCCTGGATCCCTCCTCGGCACCCTCCACCCCATGTGACATCTTTACGGCAGGTTCTGGGCCTGCGTAGGCCTGGAAGGGCGAGGGGGAGGCAGGATACCTCTCAAGTAACGGATTGTAAATTCCTGGGCCCCGGCTTTCCATCCCTAACAACCTCCTCCCCAGCTCACAGCGCCTGTCCCTTCGCAGCCAATTTAAATGAGGGGTCCCAGACTCTGGGCGGAAAGCATTCCAGACTCGGGAGAGGGGCAACTATTGTTTCTCTGGGAAAAAATAAAATAAAATCAACCGGCGCTCTGCAGCTTCTAATCACTCTCACATGTGCTGTGTGGTTCCCGCCAAGGACGGCCCTCCGCAGTGTGCGCGCCCCGAGGGCACAAACCCTGCTCCTCCCCAGAGTGGGGTCCCCATTATACAGTGCAAGAAACTGAGGCTGGGGGAGGGAATAGGGAGCTACCATGTGCTGGTCGCCCAGCTTCATTTAACCCCCCCGATACCCTCACACTGACGGATGATGCCCATTTCACAGGTGGAACAAGTGAACCCCCGTTCAAGGTCACCAGCCAGTGCATGGCTGAGCCAGGATCCCCGCGGGCTGACCAGCCCCTGGGATTTGAACCCTGGACTTTCTCTCCAGAGCTAGAGACCTTGGCCCAGTGCACCGTGGCCTCACGGAGTAAGGAGCATCCCCTGCCCCTTGGAAGGGGCCTGGTCCCAGCAGCCCTACCCCAGGGAGGTCGCCCCCGGAGCCCCAGCTGTGGCCTCAAGCATCAAGACTGGTTTTTAATAAGGAAGATGAATTCGTTTGAAAGCCCCGTTTGGGAGGAGGAGACAGTGGGACCAGGACTCTCTGTCCTTGTGGCCGGGAAGTGGGGGGGGGGGGCGGGCTGAGGGGGGCGCTGCCCCGGCCTGGAGGGCGCTGGCTCTGTTTGGCTTGGGCTCTCCGGTAAGCCCACAGGATATTGCACTGCCTTTGTGTGCTGGTGACCCAGCTGCTAGTTATTGAAAAATTCCACCGCTCGGAGTGGGGCAGGCCCGCTGACCCCTCGTCCCGGGATGCGCCCATCTTTCAAAAGATACGGGATTAGAGAGCCAGGCCCGACCTGGAGCAAAGCCCTGTCTGGGGTGTCTGTGTTTTCGTGGCCTCTCGGGATACTAGCTGGAGTGGGCTCTTGGCGCAGGATTTAATTAGTTGGAATCAGCCTGCGATTACTGCGGCGACTGTTTACCCAGCCACTCTGCAGTCTGAGCCCTGCGCGGAACAAAGATGGGCCCCTCGGCCCCGCTGGTCAGGCCAGGGGCCCCGGGCGGAGCCGGCCCAGCTGCTGGAGGGGAGGTGCGGCCTGGCGGGGCCTGCTGCTGGCGCATCTCGTTTAGCCGATATTTGTGGATTTTCACAACGCAAAGCATCTACTTGGGGCTTTTAAAAAATTAAAGCATCTTGAGAAATTTATGGTCGAGTTCTGAGCGTGGTCCCCTCCCCCAGCTCATGCTTGGCGGCGGCGGCAGCGGCGGTGGCAGCGGAGGCGGACAGAGCTCTGCCCACTGCGCTGATGAGCCAGGTACAGGCAATGTGCCCAGATGCCGAGCTTTGGGAGAGCTGGGAAGGTGCCCACGCCACATGTGTCCCTGGTGCCCACTCTGCCACCTTGGATGCCCACTGGCTGTGTGCATGTCTGTCCTGTAGACTCCTCCAGGTAACCACAGTGGGGGCAGCTGGCATGGTCAGTGCACACGCCTCCTGATCCTCAGGCCCACACACCCATGTGAGCTCACCCATTAACAGGACTTCCACACGGCACTCACATCTCCCTGTACAGCAGTGTACGCTGGCACTATACATGCACATATCTGTACACACGTGTATAGCACGATACATGCACATCTCTGTACACACATGTATAGCCACTCACACCTATCTCTGCTGTCCAGACATATGCAAACGAGAGTGTCTGTGCCCACGTGCACATGATACTGTTCACACATACTCATGTGCACACTGACATGAGCTACCTTTTAGGACTGAACCCGTGTATACCCATGTTTACAGGCTGATTTCTGAGCAAGTTCACACATTTATACCCACGTACAACTGCATATAAAGCCGTGTGCACATGTGATCACCTGTGGGGACAGCTGTGGCCTCTACACAGATAGTCATGTGTCTATCCATGGGAGGTGGTGGGGACCTTCAGTGCAGGGGTCTTCTCCTAGGAGGGTGTCACCCTGATCTGGGGTCAGCTGATTGGTCTGGGGGACCCTGTCCTGCGGGCTTATGTTCTGGGAGGTTGAGGCACAGGACAGAGATAATATGTTCGACATGCAGATTTCGGAGCTGACCCAGTAGCAGGATTCTGGGAAGGATATCAGGTTGGGGTCCAGGGCAGGGCTGGGGGCCTGGCCCCTGTCAGTTGGGCAGGTCCTGCCCACAGTTGTCATCAATCTCTGCCACCCAGGAGCCCTGCCCTCAGCCTCTCTGAGGCTGCATCCCCCTCACCTGCCCCCCACCCTCTGCCGTGGTCACCGTAACCTCGAGTAGGTGGGGGTCATCCTGCGGGCGGGGGCACAGGAGCGGGCGCCCTGGATTCCGAGGGACTTTGGGCTCCTATGACCGCTCCCCCTGCCCTCATTACAACTGCAGAGCCACCTGGCCTCACACGTACATAGACACGCAGGGGAGAAGTACATACACACATGTATACCGGTGGACACACCCATGTGGACAGTCACACACACGTGAGATTACACAGGGGTCTGCAGACACAGTGTGTGCAGACACAGGAGCACAAAAGCCCAGGTACATGCTAACACACCAGAACACAAGGGATGCAGGACAAATACAGACACAAATAGACACATGAAAACAAAGACACACGGCCCACACCAGGGACATACGTGTACAAACACATACACACAGGCACGAACTATAGGCGCAGGGGAAGCTCTTGTTTTGGAGAAAGTGCTTGTCTAGGATGGGTCAGCTGTCCTGAAGGTGGCTACTGGGTCATTGCCGGTTGGGGCGGGGATCCAGGCAGCGACAGGAGTGACTCGTCCACAGGCAGAGGTTGCTGGTGGCTAGGCCGCGCCCGCCCCTCCTGCTCCTGCCAAGCCCAATATTCCCTCCGTCCTCGTCCTCGTATCCAGGAGAGCCTGCTGCCCCTGGGACTGCCCTCTGCCAGCCGGGCTCCAGGCCTCCGGCTCCCTGGCCATCCTGCCTCGGTCTCCGGGAGTCCTGCTTCCTGCTCTCACTGCCACCCCTGCAGTCTGCTTGCTGTGCCTGCCCCACTCTTCCTCCCCCGCTCATCCCACGCTTGCCCCCGAAGAGCCACTGGCTGGGCTGGACCAGGCCCATCACAGTCTCCATGTCCATTTGTAAATGGCAAACACACCTGATGGCATCTGGCTTCCTTTCCCAGGAAAGCATCACAGTGGCCTCTCAAAGGAGGAAAAGCAGAGAGGCTTTCCCCACGTGTGGGGAAAGGGATGTTCCCTGGGTGGAGGGGAGGGGGGAGAGGCGGGGTAGAGGGGAGAGGTGGAGGGAAGAGATGGGGAGTAGGGGTGGAGGGAAGGGGAGGGGTGGAGGGGAAGGGTATAGGAGTCGAGGGGGTGGAGGGAAGAGGTGGAGGGAAGGGTTGGGGGAGGGGAGGAGTGGAGGGGAAGGGTGGAGGGATGCAGGGGCGAGGGGAAGGGGAGGGGAGGGAAAGGGTGGAGGAGAGAGGTTTGGGCTTATTGGAATCTGAAAGATGTGGGCTCATCTTAGTTCTGTGTCCCGAACTCCAAAGCACTTCCCTCCAGGGCTCCTCCTTGTCCTCCCTCTCTTAACCTGCCCACCTTTCCCCTTCCGGCGAGCAGCTCTGCTCCAGGAGCATCTGTCCACCCGACTGCTACCATGCCTTCGCCTGGGCTTCCTTCCCCGGTCAACCTGGCCTCAGTTCCTTCCCTTCCCCACAGCTACCATCCTGCTGACAACACCCCCCTCCAGACCCAAGGGCCTCCTTCATTCATTCGATCAGCCCATGTGCACCCAGCAGCTATTCTGACAGGACTGCGCAAAGGGCGGACATCTAAGGCCACGCCCTGCTCTGCCACCCCTTCTCCTGGAACCTGACAGCACCTGGACTTGGTCCCTCTCCGCATATTGGCTGGCTCCTGGCTCTCCACCTGCTTACCGGCCAGGACCCCACCCCTGGGGCTCCATCCTCTATGGCTTCAACTGTCAAGTCTGTGCCAAAAGCCCTGGAGCCGCTTCTAGTCCAATAGCCCTGATCCTCCTTCAAGCCCCCGCTCCAAGCCCCCGCTCCCTCCCCTGAGCCCCAGACCTGCTTCCTAGGCTGCTCAGGAGCCCCCAGGGCAGCACAGCCCGATGTTTACACCCCGGTTCCCCGCCGTGTGGCACATGTGCAGGAAGATATATGTACCAGGACGCTGCTGATGTATTGTGTGTGCAACAACGAAGCGCTGGCCACAGCCCAAAGGGCTGTCAGTGGGGAAATGGGTTCATAAATCACCGCTCTACCCATTCCTTGGACAGCGACGCTGTGGTTGCAAAGACAAGGAAAGTCCACGTGCATTGCCATGTCCTTAGCATGTTGCTCAGTGGAGTGAGCAAGTGCAGAGCAAACGCAGTCCCGTAGGAAGGAACAGTAACCGCATGTGTGCAGAACATGCTCACACACACACACACATGCGTGGGAAAGGCCTGGAATGTTATCTGACAGTCAACCAACTGCCTGTGGGAAGGGGGTGGGTGGCAGGGGAGGACTGTCCCATTTTGACTTCCCTCTGCGTGTCTGGATTTATTTTTCGACAAAAGCAGAAATGACTTTCATAATAGAAAAAAGAAAGAAAATGCCCCATTTGTCATTTCCCCCCCAGCTCAGCTCCCTCTGACCAGCCCCTCTGGAGGCGACACCGCCGTATGCCAGGGCCCTCTCCTCTTCTGCCCAGGTGGCACCTCTGCGGACCCTTGTCCCTGTACCCACCCTGCCAGGCTGACGCGGCCTCCTGGCCCCTCCTGGCCTGCCCCCCGACTCTTTGGGAGTGAAAGTCACACTATCACCTGCTCAGAAGTCTTCAGAGCCCCTCCAACAGGAAGGGGACGGAGCGGCCCCTGCTTCTTGGTGTGGCCTGAAGTCCTCGGCCGGCTGAGATCATGTCCACATGTTTCATACGAGCAGAGCACTCAGAATGGTGCCGGCACAGAGGAAGGCCACACACATGAGCTGCTATGGTCAGCATGGCCGGCTCTTACCCACTCCCTTCTTCCTTTTGCCACTTCCTTCTCTGCCCTCAAACCCCCTTCCTCCCCATCCACCGCCCCCTTGCTAGAGGCACCTGTCCTCTTTCTGTAAATGGTTGTGAGGTCCCAGCCACACCAAGGGCAGCTCTCCCTGCTCTGGCCCTGCTCCCTGGGTCAGCCTCCCTCAGCTGCTCTGTGCTCAGAAGTCCTTGCTGGCCCACCTCTGTTCCTCTGCTCCCAGCGTCCCTCCTCCTGGCTTGCCACTGCCCCTCCAGGGCTGTGGGTTAAAGGCTTTCCATCTTTCAGGGTGCTTCCTCCAGGGAGCCTGCCTGAGCCCCGCCTGCTCTTGCGGGGCCATCAAATCACCCTGGGCTCCTGGAAGGTGGGGAGTCGAACAGCCAGACCTGGGTTGAGGTCAGGTTTCCCCAAATCTCAGTTTTCCCATCTGTAAAATAGGGCAAAAATCGTGGGCCCCTCCTCCCAGGTTATGAGGATTACAGGTTCCGGCCTAGCCCCGTACAGGCCCCTACACGCTTCAGCTATGATGAAGCGATTCCTCCGCCTTCACCCCTCAATGTGCTGTTTCTTCTGGTTTTTGGTTGGCATTTGCATTAACCCTGGAGACAATGGTGCTCTCGCCCGCTCGCTGGCTGTGTGTGGTGGCAGCGGGTCCTCTGTGTAGGGAGACACAGCTGAGATGCCCCAGGCTGGCATGGGCCAGCCCCAAAGAAGAGGTGGGCTACCCGGGGGCGGGTGGGGGGCAGCTGCCGCCTGCTCTGTTCAAAGGCCAGCGATTCTCCACGGCTGGTGAGGGGCAGGTGGGGGTGTCAGGCCAGTCCTGTCCCCTGGAGCACAGGCTACCCAGGGGAGGGGGTGGTCCAGATCAGAGACTCTGTGTCCCGCCTCTGCAGCCCAGCACAGGGGGCACCGGAGGGGGCTTTGTTCCTCTGGAAAAAAGGGGCCGCCTCCCTGCCCCAGACCAGCCCTCCCTGAGCAGAGCAGCCGCGCTGGCGAGCAGCCCTGTGGAGCCCGCGCTGGGCCAGCCTTTTTGCCAACACTCAGTAAATACTCAATACTGCATTAAAGCAATAAATAGTCATTTTAAGGAAACCGAGACTCAATTTAGCCACCAGAGTCAGGAGCAGCGGTTAGCAGGGCTGCGGAATGTCACCGCACAGCTGGTAGCCCCGCCCACTGCCTCCAGGCCTGGCTGAAGGGGGAGGCAAACAATGGGCCATGCCAGGCTGAGCTGCCCCTCCCCCCAAATCAGGTTACCATGGGGTGGGGGGACCAGGCGGGGGACTGGGCTCAGCCAGCAGCCCCGGAGCTGGAAGGAAGCAGCGAGGCAGGAGGGCATGGGGGGAACACCCTACCCCTTCCTGGGCACGAAAGCATCAACAGAAACCCCGTCAGGAAGAAGAAACCATCCCCGCCGAACCGCACTTGCTGGGGGCCAAGCACTGTGCTAAGTACTGTACACGCGTCATCTGATTTAAAGCTTCACCCCCTCTAACGACACCGAGGCCTGTATTCCCATTTCGCAGGGGAAGAAACTGAGGCTCAGGAAGCCCAATTACTTGGGGCAGGAACAGGAAAGACTGTGCACAACTTGTGCGTTTAGTAAGCACCTGGTGCATGTTCTATTTCCTGACACGGCCCCATTCTACAAACAAGGCAAGTGAGGCTCCAAGGGGACAGGGACAGGGAGGTGACACCCCTGGGCTCCCTGTTGACAGCTGCTCAGCAGGTCACCCTGGGCCTGTGCATCTGATCAGGTTGGGGAGTAGGTAGGGCTGAGTAGGGGGATCTGGGGGGCCAGGCCTGTGACTCGGGTCTCCAGAGCTCTGTGGGCAAAACAAACAAGGCTCCTCTGTGAAGGGCTGGGGGGATTTGTGCTCGTTGCCATGGAAACCACACAGAGCGTGGGGGGAGGGGAGGCTGCTGCCCAGCTCCCCTTTGCAGATGGAAGACCCCCACAGCCTCAGACCTGGGGCCGCCTGTGGGTGGCCTAGAAGCCACTGGAGGCAAAGGAGGGGTGGCTGGACAGGTGTCCCTTCCACCTGGAGACCCTGGCACAGGCAGCGGGCCAGGCCCCGTGGGCGCTGCTGGCACAGGAGGGCAGAGAACCCTGTCAGTCAGGACGTGCCAAAAATACCAGGCAGAGATAAGAGCGAAGACTCCTACTCACGCTGCTAAAAATAGCTGGCGCTGGGTGGCAGAGGCTGGGGAGGGGGATTCCCCACTGGCAGCCTGGCCTGCTGCCCTGCCTCATGGGTGGCCTGGCCTGGGACGGGTCCATTTCACTGGCAGGGCAACTGAGGCTGAGACAGGGGAGGAGCCCTAGCACATTCTCTCAGGAAAGGCACTTTCGAATAGGATCACCGCCCTGTGCCAGGCAGGTCTGGTTTCATCCCAAATAAGTCGGGATGATGGTGACAGGGGCCAGCGTCGCGGGTGCTTACTGCACACTCGTTATCTGCCAGGCGCCACTCTACGCATCTTAAGTTTCATCTCGTTTTAGAAATGAGTGGAGGGCTGTTATTAACCCCACTTTATAGCTGAGGAAACTAAGGCTCACAAAGGGCCCAAAGCCACCCAGCTGCAGGAAGAGCTGGGATTTGAACCTGTCCCTCTGACGCCAGAGTTCTTAAACAGTAGATTATTCCACGGAAGCCACTGAGGCTCAAGAGGGGCAGTCACCTGCCCCAGGTCACACAGCAACAGAGTCAAGATTGCAACCCTGGGTTTTCTGACTCCCGTGTCCAGGGCCACCCCCCCAGGTTCCGAGTGAGTCATCACGGCCAATGCTGTCCTTGCCAGCAGTGTCTGGATTGCGCTTGTTTGTTCTTCCTGTTTGGCAGCCCTGCCCCCACCCCAGCCTCCCCTGTCTGAACCACGGGTACCAGCCTCCCTGCCTGTGTCTGTGGTACAACCCCACCCCCTGGAAGGCCAGGCCAGGGCCTGGGGCTTGCCCTGTCTAGACACTTCTCGGAACTCCACAGCGATGATGGTCGCTCTGGAGGGCCTGGCCTGGCTGGGCCCAGCAACAATGGGCCCTCTGTGCCGGCTTCAACAGGCTGCCCACCGGCACCCAGCCCAGCCCCAGCTCCACACACTTCCGCTGTTCCTCCCCAGACCCGGTGCCCACCCTGGGAGCAGGCATCCTTCCCCTGGGGCAGGGCGTAGGAGTCCCACGTGGCTAGACCAGGGAACAGGTTCTGCAGAATTCCCAGGGCTGTGCTCCCAGGCTGGAAGCCAGATCGTCTCGGGGGCAGAAACCAGACTGGAGGCCTCCCACAGGCTGTGACATTTCAGTCCCTGCCACCACCCCGAAGCAAAGAGGGTCCTGGCCCCACTTTACAGACAGGGAAACTGAGGCTTCAGGGAATTTCCTGGGCAGATATGGTAATGATAACTATTGGTAGGCTCCTACGCCAAGCACCGCATGTGAACCATCGCTCAATCAGCACAGCCTCTGAGGACAAGGTGCTGTGTGAACCCTGTTTGCACAGAGGAGAAAAACGAACGCTGGGAGGCAGTCACTGTGTAAGGGCACAGATGGCAAGAGGCAAGGCAGGGACTGGCAAAGACACCAGGTCTGTCTGACTCCAGATTTCCTTAACCAGCAGGGTCCTGGGGTGGGTGGGGAGGGGTGCCAAGCGCCCTGCTGCCCCGCAGGTGCCCCTGTGCCCGGTGGGCTGCGCTGGGAGAAAGTCCGGTTCTGGGCCATTCCGCCTCCACAATCCCTGCATTGTTGCTTCATTAGGTAATTTCCCTGGAAGCACCAGCTGTTCGCACGGTGGGGAAATGAGTGATTGAGGTGGCTGGGGGCTGCAGCCTGCCTGGGCTGGGGCAAAGGTCATGCCTGGCCAGGTGTCCTCTCTCCCCACCGCTCTGGCCACACCTTGCAGGGAGCCCTGGGGCTCTGAGGATAGTAAGGGGCAGGCCCAGCCCCTCCCACCAGGGCCGGCATTTCCAGGTGCCTGCTCAATGTGGCCCACTGCAGGCTAGTGGGCGGGGAGGGAGTGGGCAGGGACCCCACTGGGCCCCACAGAGCCCCAGGCTCTGGGGCCCAGCTGAGCTAGAGCAGTTGGGGCAGGAGGGAGGGCTCCACCCCCCCCCCCCATTGCTCCTCTGAGGGCCGCCTCTCCATGGCCTCGGGCTGGCCCATCAAACCAGCTCGCTGCCCAATAAACAGACAGCAACCATGTGCTGCCGCTCAGCTTCAGTGCCCCCCACACGCCAGCCCTCCACCCACCACCCGGAGCAGCTGCCCTGGAGACATCTGCCTGCTCCTCCTGGGCTGCCCATCACAGACGGCTCAGAACGCCCCAGGCCTCCTGGAGGGAAGCAACAGGACCTCAGAGACACCCTGCATCTGGGGGTCCACACTGGCTGCAGAGTCACCCTGCATCCGGGCATCCACACTGGCTGCAGAATCACCCTGCATCCGGGAGTCCACACTGGCTGTAGAGTCACCCTGCATCCGGGCATCCACACTGGCTGCAGAATCACCCTGCATCCGGGCGTCCACACTGGCTGTAGAGTCACTTGCATCCGGGTGTCCACACTGGCTGTAGAGTCACTTGCATCTGAGCATCCATCCACACTGGCTGTAGAGTCACCCTGCATCCGGGTGTCCACACTGGCTGTAGAGTCACTTGCATCCTGGTGTCCACGCTGGCTGTAGAGTCACCCTGTATCCAGGTGTCCACGCTGGCTGTAGAGTCACCCTGTATCCAGGTGTCCACGCTGGCTGTAGAGTCACCCTGCATCTGGGTGTCCACACTGGCTGTAGGGTCACTTGCATCTGGGTGTCCACACTGGCTGTAGGGTCACTTGCATCTGGGTG